>JAKTQM010001185.1:0-11186 GCA_030558825.1 Blastobotrys niveus
TATCCATATGCTGCTGGTTTTCCGACATCGTTTGTAGCCCGCCTAACGGATCGGCGTCTTCCCCTTCGTATTCAAACTCCGACCGCAAGCTATTCACCGTCATCCAAAACTGCAGCATACCGGTCCGTTTACGCTGGTCCATAAATTCCATAAAATATAACGAACACGCTGGATCATTCAGAATTTGATGTAACGTGTAGCTTTCCCGCACGTCCTCAGTATCATGATGTTGGTCCGCCTGGACAGCCGCGTTATTATTACCCCCATGAGCCGCACCGACGTTGTTGCCCGCCGCACCAAATAACGACGATGTTAAATCAGGAGATGTAACAGCAGAGGCGTTGCTGCCTCCACTTACACTCCGACCTGCCAGCTTCATAATTTGCCTATCCAGTACCGCTCTTGCCTTTTCCATTCGTTGCCTGTACACACCTTTATCTCCTTCCATCTTTGCTGCCCTTTTCAACTGTACCAGAATATAATACCGCTGCTGTCTTGCCTCTGCCATGGTTTGAATGTTTTGTATACCTTTCAAAAACTGTTCATACTGCTGGTTCGACGCATTGACGTTCAACTTTAGAGCCTTGCGGGTCGTATTATTATTGCCACGTTTCGGCGTGCCATGTTTGCCACTAGCATGCTCATCCAACGCCTTTCGAAGTTTATGCACCTTTTGTTGATCTTGCAATGTACTACCACCAGCTTTCAACACCGTTTGGTTCCAAAAATCCGGATCAGATAGCATGTTAGCTAATGGAAACAACACGGAACTCGACACAATATCACTGACCAATGCATACACTATCCGTGCGTCCACCTCCGACTGGTCCAGTACCAAGGGTAGAAACTCGCCTGCTCGTTTCCTTAGCCATTGTTTACGGTACGACTCGTATTCATATGACTGGGCCACCACTGCTGGATGCAGACTAAACCTCCGTGTGAACTCACTCGCCACTGCATTATCAAGCTCTTTAGACTCCGTCAGCTCTTGTTGCGTCGATGCTGACCGTACTGCAGAGTCAACTACTAGAAACTTTTCAAAATGGTCCGTAATAACAGGCAACAGTTTCTTCACCAAAAACCCCGCCCAGTCTATCCCTTCTACTCGCTCTCCAACACGCTCAATCGCCATTTTTATGATATCTTCTACTTGTCCCGTAAACAGCGAATCTGTAGTAAACTTTCGGTACCATGACATGACAAAGTCGCGAACAACATAGCTCACCAATACGTCAACAGCGTCGGACAGAGCGTATGAAGAGTTGGTGAATAATGATCTAGGCATGGGTTTATCCTTTGATAACTCACGCAGTTCTTTCCCCCAATTACCATCTTTTAAAAATGTATATGGCTTGTAACTTCTATATTCCTTTTGAGTCGACCCGTCCATGAACATTAGGTATCCAAATACCGCGATCATGGCACTGAACCCGATACAAAAACTGATAATGTATCCTAGCAAACGAACTAGGATCAGCTTTGTGATGTATCCTACCAGTCCAGCTGCCACAGCTACCACCAATATTGTACCTGAGCGTTGGTCCATGGGTTTGTATAAAAAAATAAAGAAGGTATGCGTTCTATGCAACCATCCTGTTTCGTTGAAGTTGAAAGGGGAAACAGAGACAAAAACATTGGGATCACGATCGGAGCGGCGGTGAACACGGCGTGACCTAGTATTATATCAGATAAATAAATTAAAACGTGCTCTCTATGGTCTATATATGCAAAAAATGAAAAGTTTCGTTATGTTCATGCAGGTACTGGTTGCTTGAGGTTATTGACAAGATTCTGGATCCATGCTTCTTCCTTCTTAGCCGCAGACTTGCTGCTGTTCCTACTACTGCTACTGCTGCTGCTCTTTGATGACGACTTTTTGCTCACTTTACCATCCTTCTTGCTAGACTTTTTCACCTTAACCTCCTTTTTATCCTTCTTTTTAGACTTGTCCTTTTTGGAAGAAGATGACTTTTCCTTTGCTGCTTTCTTGTCACTCTTATCTTTCTTATCAGCCTTTTCCGGTTTATTATCATCAGTCTCTGACTTTGGCTCTTGGGTTAATATACTGCCTTGTAGTGTACCTCCCTTGACAAACATTCGATAAAGTGGCGATAAATGCTGGCTAACCCCAGCAGCTTTTGCTTCCTTAACATTAAACGATACATCTCCCTTGGAGCCAGTTTTAACATCTAGTCCCTTCAATTGTCCATCGAATAATCGTTCCCACCATACTTCATGTTCATCTGACCCATGACCCAGTCCTTTTGTGTCCTTTTTGTGTTTTACAAGGATAGGTCTTTTAATTCCTCCTGATTTGAGTGCCTCGCCTTTTGTCCAGCCGAATGATTCTAGATATGCCACCGAGTCCATCGTTGAAGAGATTATGAAGAGATTTAAAAAAATTCAGAAACATTTTTTTTTTTCTTTTCCGCAAAAAACGCCCAACTCGCCTCCTGCGGCTGTAAACATCACATCACACATAACATCACACACAAAATATGGGCGAGCTAGGTGAAAGTATAGCCCTCGATTTCCTAGAATCCCATTATGAAGACGAACAATACTTGGTTGATAAGATAAAGAAACAACTTGAATCAGGACAAGCGATTGATAATGTGTTATACCCTGTTCTACAATGGTACATACCCTCCGACGACAGCTGCAGACAACTTTGCGGCTTGGTAAAACATCACGGTGATAACGTGCCAAAATTTCTATCCGCAATTGAACAGTCGCGACCTACACATGCCATCTTCAAGATGCATCTCGACTGGTTGAAGGAGAACCCAGATTGTATGGATGGCGATGAGACGGGCGATGACGTGGGCACTGCCATCTTGTTGACATCGCAACAAGCACTTGAATCACTAGGTTATAACTTACAAGACGCGCATTATTTTTGGCTAGAGTATATCGAGCTTGCAATGGAAGTAGAAGACACGGAGGAGATTACTGAAGCATTTATGAATCACCTTGCTACCCCGCATAACCAGATCGATGAGACGTTTGAAATGTTATCCAACTTTGTTACTCAGGCAGCGTCAGAGACTCCTCAAGAATACGAACGGATAATGATGGAGGCGAATAAAGTGTATCAAAAGACTAAAGAGCTTGTAGAAGCCCGGAGGGAATGGGAAGATGGTATGCAACAGAACGCCTCTGAGACGATTGCTGCGTATATTCAACGGGAACGTAAACGCCCAGCAAAGAAACAGGAACCAAAGCTGATTCAGGCGTTGTATGAACGAGCTGTGGCATTGTTTCCTCGCATGCCAGAAGTATGGGAGGATTACATACTTTGGTTGTACTCTGCAAACAAGGAGAATGAGGTGGTAATGATGGTGGCGCGGCGAGCTTGTAGACATTGTCCAAGGTCTGGTAAAGTATGGGCCCAATATATCTACGCTGCTGTTGGTATTGGGGATGTAGACTCGGTGATTGGAACGATAGAAGGTAAAACACGATTGCTGGAGGGTGAAGAAATGAATGATGTTGTTGAAGCCTGTGCCTCCGTCTATGCAAAGACGAACAGTGTGGATGGTATTAAGGCTCTAGTGGATTCAGGCACCATCAATGTGTTTTATAGAATATTAGACGCCGTGTTCAAGGTTACACCTGACGAAGCGATTCAATATTGCACAAAATGGAAACAGGAAAAGAAAACAGAGCGGGTATATTGGACAAAGTATATCAATATTGTACAAACACTGCAACCGGAGAAAACATTGGAAGCGTACAACGAAGCCATGATGCATGTCACAGAGATGGACTGGCCCCATGACTTGATCCGGGCGTACTTGGACTATGTGGCAGTGAATTGTGATGTACGGACGCACCAGCTGGCTGTTGTCAAAGTTCGGCGCAAGTTGACCCAAATACAGGAGCAGCAGCAACAACAAGAAGAAGAGCAGCAGCAGCAGGGGGTGGTGGATACAGCGCGTAAGCGGCCTGCCGAGGATGTCGATGTTCAGAATGACGGCGACGCGCCAAGTAGCAAAAAGAAGAAAAAGACTCGAGACAGAGAACACACCGAAGTGATTGTATCAGGGTTACCAAGTGGGGCTGCGGAAGAAGATATTGCCAAGTTCTTTGCCGATTGTGGTGAAATTGTACAAATAACAGTTAAGGACGACACAGCGGCAGTAGAGTTCACCGACCGACAAGGCGCGTTAAGCGGACTTACGCGTGACGGGCGGCAGATCCGGGGCGCGGCAGTATCTGTGTCGTCTGGGGAATCAACGACTCTGTGGGTCACAAACTTCCCGCCTGCTTATACGCCTGAATCTGTTCGTAAGTTGTTTGAACAATACGGGAAAGTTCTGGAGGTGCGGTTCCCGAGTCAACGGGTTAAGACGCGACGGTTTTGTTATGTCCAGTTCAAGAATGGACTGGAAGCGCATGAAGCGGTGCGACAGTTACATAACAAGCCACTTAAATCTGCCACTGCAGGTGGTGATGCTGGTGACGGCGGTGACGAAACCGAGTACAAGTTGGTGGTTAAACTATCTGATCCATCGCGCAGAACGGAAAGAACAGACGAGGCGGAACTGATTGTCAAAAGTATTGATTTCAAGGTAGACGAGCAAACGATCCGCGACCTGTTTTCCCAGCACGGTACCGTCACGCGCCTGAAAATGCCTACGACCCACCGCCAACAGCAGCAGCAAAAATCAGCATCCTCTTCTTCCACTCGTCTTCATGATGGGTACGCCTTCATCAGCATGTATAGTGGCGACGAAGCACGTCAATGCATTGATAAACTCAACGGTCACGAACTCAATGGTCGATCCATCGTCGTGGCTCCCGCCAACGCAAATCCTAATCTCCCCAAACAGCAACATCATCGACCCCATCAAGCAGAGCTGGACCCGCAACGAACAGTTACGGTATGGAACGTGGCGGATGTGGTATCACAAGAGCAACTCCAAGCAGTGTTTGAGGAGCATTCGAATGGATCCCGTGTGACTGCAGTGGTAATGGAACGATGGAGGAATGCGGCAAGAGTGGAGTTTGAAGGTGCTGCGGCGGTGGGGCGGGTACAGCTAGCACTAGAAGGTCATGAAGTGGCTGGTCAGAATTTGACCTTCTCGGCGCCGTTGCAGACGTCCAAGAAGAGTACAATGTTCAAACCTCGCAAAGTCCTCGCCAAGAAGCAGTGACCTGCCTATTATTATATATATAGCATGAGTAAATTTCGACATTAGATATTATAATTCAGTAAAATAATCCGCTACATTTCCCACTGCATCAAAGCCTTGGCAAGCTCGGCTTGTACTACAGTAGACTTTTCATCCTTCTTCAACGCATTCAACCCATCATCAACCAACCCACGATCCACAAGCTCACGGCCGCCGCGCTTCAACGCCGCACCTAGCCGCACTGCATCGACCCGAACACGCTCATGATTTGCATCCCGTCCACAATGCTCCAACACCGCCTTCCACACGCTACTCATCGCATCATCTGTCCCCGCCGATTTTGTCACCTCTCCATCCTCTACTAACCGCGTTACAGCAGTCATAACGGCAATCTTGGTACGCCATGACACTTGAACTCGTGCCGACGGACTATGCTCACTAGCTAAAGTACTCGTAGCTAGGCGCGCTAGTTTCTGCAACACTTCACTGGATATATCATTGCCAGTGGTATCCTTGGCCCGGTACGATCCAAGCACTGCTTGAAGAATCTCGTTACGTCGTTCTTCCCGTGCAATTGCCACGCCACTGTTTTGAGCCGTTCGCATGTTCGTGTCGCCGTCCGCGTCTCGACTGTCGTCCTCCGAGTCGGTCGCAGCGCCGCTACTATCCCCATCTGGGACGAGGTACCGCTCGCTACAGTCGAATAACGTGTCGTATAGAGTTTGATCAGGGAACGCCTTGGTGAACTCACCAAGAGATAAAAGTGCCTTAGCTTGGTACTCCCGGTTCCGTCGTTTCGCCTCGGTGATTACAACCTTACGGATCTTATCAAACAAGTTGGTATCTGAACTGAGTTTATCCTTGCATCGCAGGGACAACTTGACCAATGCGTCAAGGACATGTTCCTTGCCGGGCCATGACTTGCCGTGGCATGCCTCTAGCAGTACAGAAAACATACGCGCCACCATCTCATCGGTAGATGAATTGACATCAAGCACGGCGGAAGCATCAGCAACGCTCACGGCAGCTACACGTCGCATGGCCCATGCCTGGTTATTGAGTAACTCGTCCCCACATAAGTGAAGAATCTCCGCCATGTGCAACTTCACAGCACCTGATCCACCGGTATTGTCGTTCCATGTATCGCCGAATTGCTGCGCTACTGCCGTGTCAAGATCATGCTTGGCCACGTATACAAACGGTAGAAACTCGCTTGCCACTGCTTCAAACTTATCGCTAGAATGCTTTGCCACGTTGCTCACCGCCAGCGCTGCCACAAGTTTATTCCGCTCATGGCTATTATCCTTACTGTTGAAATACAATGGCCGCAGGCTCTTGGCGTACGACACTACTGCATCGGTACTGGCCGCTCGACACAAGTACCCCGCAGATACAGCATATGACTGCGACACGGTATCATTGATATTCTCGAGTTGCAACTGGCAAACCTTCAACAACTTATCCGCATGCGGCGCGATTTCATGCAACCGCCGCAGCACCAGCACCACAATAATCCGCGATACACCCAACTTTGACGGCAGACCAACACCCTTCTTGGCAACAGTCGTCAACCCATTAACCACATCCTGCATCATGGCCTTGGAATCTACCAACTCCACCATCTTTTCCACTGCTTCCATTATAGGCGAGGTTCTCAACTGTTTCATACGTGTAGCGTCCACAGCATCACTCGTCAACCCATACTTACCAGCATTCATGGCTAAATAGTTCATCGCTTGTGGTTCTAACACCGACATGAGCCCCAACAAATCCTCAATGAGCCGCGCAATATACGGCTTGAGTGCACGCGGTCCACCTTTATCACACAACTTCAACAGCGTCTGTAATGCAAACGATGATACCTCCTTGGCATCCGATTGTAACCCATGGATACCTACCAGGAACGGAATCATTTGGTCCAAAATCTCATGCGCGAGTTTTTCCGACGCCCCCGCTTCAGCACTGACATGTCGTACCATCGTCGTGGCCAGTCCCTGTGCCAATTGCATACCGGCCTTCCGTACACTGTCCTTGATATCATCCACTCGTCGGAACGTGACGCGCCAAATCTCTTGTAGCCGGTCCTGATACGCCTCAATTGATCGACCCTGCAGCAAATCTCCAAGTGCTTCCGCACTAGCTTCTCGGACTCGCCATTCTTGTGCAGACATGGACTTTAATAATTCTTCCAAAATAGCATTGAAATGGTCCTTAATAACCGCCGCCTTGTTCTGGATCAACGTATCCCAAATACCACGCATGCTCTGTCGTACAGCAGTATTTGGATCGTATCGGTACCGATACAGTTTAGGAATCAACCTGTTTGCTAGTTGTGCATTGGTCGAGAACATGTCGTCCATATTAGCTTTGGACATGATCGACCCGAGACTGAACGCCGCACCTCGTCGTGACGCCCATAATGACGAATGCGCCGCCAGCGACATGAACTTGTACACCAAACTTGGGTCGCCTACATCGTTAGCCAAAGTAAGGATATCCTTGTACGTTGAAACAGACCCGTCACCAGTATCAAGCACCCCAGGTGCAAACAACTCCGTGTCCTCCGAAACGGTACCAGCATTGACTCGTTTGTTCTCGGACGTCATACTCTGCATGAGTCCTCGTACCAATTCCTGCTTGAGATTGGTGTCGCCCATCTCGTAGATAATCCCCAGTCCACGCGACGCACTTTCTTGCAAGATGTTATCGTCATGTGACAGGAACCGCATCAAACTCGTATGAATCGCGGCCAAGTTATCCTTAATCTCAGGCAAATGTCCACAATATTGCACCAGTGACAACAAGCACAAGCAAGCTAACTTTTGCAGCCGTGGACGCGGAGATTTACAGCTTTCCAACACCTTATTCAATACATACTCCAATTCTCTGTCTGCAGTATGCGGCTGCTGGCCGCTACTCACCCCCTGGATATCCAACACCCGGTCCGTCACTGTTGACTCCCATCCGCATGCAGCAATGGTCATCGCCTCACCACTAGCAAACACAAACTCGATATGTCGACTATCGCAGCACTCAAAGATCTGGTCAATATAAAACTTACGACCGCTCTTACTATTCGAAGTGGTGGTTGTCATTGACAACGCTGCCAATGCCAAAATAGCCCGTTCGTTCTGTTGCTTCTTGGCCATCTTGATGAGCATATTCTGCAAATCTTCAGTAACCGGCACTGTATCCGCCATTGCAAGATTAAAAATGGATTCCACTGCCACATCGACACATCCACTTGCTTCGTCACCTGCGTACTGACAAATCTTGGCCACTGCTTGTTCATGATTGTTTCCATTTAGTCGACCTCGTAGAGCCAGCCGTGAAATCATATACCCTAATGCCAAGACCGTCCCACTTAGCTGGTGGATATGCTTACTCATATGTTGTTCACATTCAGCTAACGATGCATACAACTTGGCAATTTGGTCATTCACCTCGTTCAATGGCACTGCGTCGCACGTGCCAAAGATACCTAGTGCCTGTGCTGCCGTTTCTCGCGTCGACCGATGTGTACTGCTCAGCATCCCCGGTAAATCTTGCAACACAAACAATTGCCGTTCCACTGCTTGACGCGGCGATTGCGATACAATTCGAATCCACGTATCATTAACGGCATCAACATTGGCCTCACCTTTAACCCCTTGGAATACATATCGCGTCAATTCAATCAACTTTTCCAGCTGTTTCCCATCTTCCACCTCAGCATACTCTCGAAGATGATCACGTACTGCATTTCGCACGCTCTTATCCATACTAACAGCAGTCTCGAATCGACTTTCCCATGAATCATCCACCACCAGGATCGTCTTGTTACCAGCCGCCGCAGCAGCTTCCATTGCCAACGCCTTTTCTAGAAACTTGACCGTTTCAGCAAACACACTCGGCGAGTACGCCAAGAACCCATCGCCATAATGCCGTTCCTTCATCAACTTTTCAGTCTCAAACACCGTGTCAAGCAGTTCTTGATACGATGGGAACGGGGAAGTCGTGTTAGTCGGCGGTTCTTCATACACCTCCGCATTCATCAACCAATGCCAATGTGGATGCAACCCACGTTTCGCCTCATCAATCACTTCCGATCGATTAGCACTGTTAGCACCTAGCAAGCACAGCACACGGCTGCTCGCATCATGGAACGGCGCCACACGAGCCGCATACCGGACCGCAACATACTTGCAGCTTTGGTCAACTTCCGGATCAACTAGCATCTTGAGAAGCTTTTCCTTAATCTCCTGTTTCATACTAGTTGATAACGACGGAACCATGGGCAAAACCTCCGATAGCGCATCTTGAATGGCAATTTTCATGCTCTTATCGCCTTCCATCGACTGGAACAGGAAGTTGAGAAACGTCACATTATCACTCAGCCCAGGGATGTTCCTTAACAAGGTACCAATAGCTCGATATGCATTGTCTCGGTACTGATTGATCTTGGAATCTGATCGATGTGCCCGCGGCCACCCCATGCCTTCAATATCACTCTTGAACTTTTCCATCAACGGTTGCATATCGCTGGGGTTCAATGCATCCTTATTATATTTGATTGTTGATTGAAGGACCAAAATCGCTGCATTCTGGAACACATAATCTGCTGTTTGCTGCCCCATTGCCATGTTTATCAATGCCATAGGGTCGTCACGCATGGCAGTAGGCGACCGAGATAGAATCTCAATGGCTCGGCAGCTCTGCCCTCGGCCATAAAACGTGCTGTTTAATGCTACCATATACAACTTCTTGTTGATGTGTTCGTCATCCTCGGGGATACGGATCTTTCTGAACCGATCGTGGGCTGGCTCGCTGAAATCAGTATTACTATCGTAACTTAACACCAGCAAAGGGATATACATGGATCGTTCAGAAAATGCACCAGCAATCAAAAACTTTAGCGCAGCCTTTTTGAACTCATAATGTTCACGATGCGTATACTCCCGTGTATCTCCGTACGTGATGATCTGTTGTGATGAAACATATAAATCCGTATCTGGTGATTTGGCGGTTGGGATTCGTCGAGCAAATAGATCAGTAAATTGCACGCTGAAAAACTCCTCCAATTCTGGTCGATCCGGAAACTCAAGGAGATTCTTCAGGTTATCAGCATCTCGTGTACCTCTTAATGGCGGCTGATAACTCTTTAACAATTCATAAAACAAATACAATTTGCAAGCGAGGACTGATTTGCTTGTTGTTGATTTTAAATCATGCGCAAAGCTTTTAGCAAACGGTATCACCATTTCACTCCGAGTCTAAGTCAATTAGTTAGCGTCTGTGTGTGTCATTACAATAAGATTGTTGTTTCAATTCACACATACCTTTTCATCCAGATCCGCAATGCCCCGCAGTATAAACTGCATGTTGGTCAAAATCATCGAGTCTGTATACGTTGAGCTGCGTTTTTCATCCAACAGTTGTTCGACAAGCTTATTCACCGGCCATTTCAGGTTACTATGTAGATTAAAAAAAGTTGGTTAGTACTCATCAATTGGATTGTTCATAGAGAGGTGGCGTACCCGTTTCGAACTCGATTTGAAATATGATGGACAATCTCTAGCGTCTTTTTTCTGACTTCTAAATGCTCCGAGTTGAGCTTTAATAACAATGGACATAGATAGATTTCAATCAAACCAGCAAACTTTTCATCTCCTTTTGCCAGGAGTAGTCGCAATTCGACCTTGTTGACCAAGCTTAATTCTTGATCTGCCATGGCCGTCAAGTTGTGGTGTTTTTGTGTGTGTGCTAGTCGAGAAGGGGAAAAGTGTGGAGGCGGTGGCAAAATAATGTATATCGGCGGCGGCGTTTAGCGCCCGACCGGGTTTCATTGCCAATGTGGCGACAGGGGGTATAGCCGGCGATTACAGGTACTGGGTGCATTTAATAGATAGATCTTTATACTGAGCATGATTTTTTACTTTAATATCGTATCGAGAGAGTAAGATTATATCCATTGTGTTAGAATTAGTTATGGTATAATATAGAAAGATCTCCAGGCTAATCATCATAGCCCCGTCCGTTCTCAGATTACAATTAGCGTCAGAATCTATA
>JAKTQM010001187.1:6370-18825 GCA_030558825.1 Blastobotrys niveus
AAGAAGATCGAGCTTCTAACATGTAGAAGATTGCCAGTTCGAAATAAATCCACATTGAATGATTCCAGATGTTGTAGCGATATCGAAGCACCAATAGTGCCAAACAGTACCCCCAAGCGGCTACCTGCACAAAGAACGCACCCGGCAAATCATAGGTTTCACCCACAATTGACAGCGTGATCTGTGCTGCAATGGCAACAAACTCGAGACTATACTTCACTTTGTCGTTTGTTGACCTTGTCATTCGTACATCCCGAGCATTCTTCTTGTGTCGTTTGGGGATGAGAAACCCTACCACGATTGACAGCAGCAAGCCACATATCGTCGTTGCTTGAAAGATCCTGTGTCTGAGTTAGCGAAACGTCTCCAATAAAACCATACTGTCGATACGTACACATGACGATAGCAAGGAGCTATATCATAGTCCTCGTTAATCCATCCGATTCCTTCACAAATCATAGTTATAGTTGATGGTTAACATCAGAATCAATTGGCAAAACAAGAACAATTAAATAAGGGGGAGATAAAATGCTCCGATGTGATGTGTGATGACTCACGCCTGGCGAACGTTCGGCCACTCTCGATTTTATTGTAGCGATTTCAAAAATCCTTTTTAAAGAATTCGCTACAATTAGCTAACTGCTTTTTTCCTGATTTTTTTCTCGTGAATTGCCTAAACTCCAAACAGATCAAGACCAAAAATCGTGGGGAAAACGCTTCGTGAATGTAAGCCGCGTGCCGCACGGAAAAGGAGAATCCCAACTACACCAACCATCAGACAAAAAACTATCTGAAAATTTTGGCACCCTTTAAATTTTTCTAACCCACAAATTATTACGACACAATCATGGCGAGTATGTTTATTTCAATCAATACAGTTAGAGAAACAGCTATGCTAACATGTCTATTATTTCATTACAGAGGACAAATCTAGACTGACGCTGATCAAGCTCGTCTCCAGCGCAAAGACGGGCTACATGCGATACATCTTCCGACCACGATCTTCACCACTCGTCACACAAGTTCGATACGATCCGCTAGCTAAACGACATGTCTTGTTCACTGAATCTCGAAAGCGAAAGATGGCAGAAGTAAAGAAGCCAGTTTTCCAGTGATTCCTATGCATATTTTATAACTTATACTCTACCATCTTGTACATAAATTAATGACGATATTTCGTATATACATCCACTCCCCCTCATCCTTGAGATTGAACATGCCATGTAGCGGAACTCGGCGACTATGCTTCATGTTGTTCTTTTCACTCTGCTATCGCATGCAGCTACTTTGCGAGAGGATTGGCATGAATCGTCACACTCCGTATCCTTTTCTCCTCAACCGGTCGATTCTTCTTATTCACTTCCAATTCCTCAATCTTATCCAGCGTATCCCATCCATCTATTACATGCCCGAAAATCGTATACTTGCCGTCCAGATGCGCATGTTTTGCGAACGTAATAAAAAACTGCGACCCATTGGTATCGGGGCCATTGTTGGCCATGCTGACCATCCCCCGTTTGTTATGGCGCAATGTCGGTTTAATCTCGTCTTTGAATTTCCCTCCCCATATGCTTTCACCGCCCTTACCTGTGCCTGTTGGGTCGCCCATTTGAGCCATGAAGGTTTTTATAACCCGATGAATCTTGGTCCCGTCGTATGTGCCCCGAGCGCAATGCGCCAGGAAGTTCTCAGCCGATACAGGACACGTTTCACAGTATAGTTCGATCTTTATGTCGCCTACATCCGTATGGAGCTTTCAAAAAAAAAATGTTAGCCTACTGCTCGTATTTACCACTTATGATGTAACTTACCGTCACTGACATGTTATGATAAGGAACTGACAGAAGAATTAGTTTTGAAATCGGAGGAACGTTAAATATTCAAACACACATTTGATTTTTCAGGCTACATACAAAATAACATTTCATATTAACGAGATCAAGAATAAAACTAATAATTAATAACTTAAAAAAAAATAATACAGTACCATGTTCTTTGTTTTGGCTCACATTTTATGGCGTTGTAGGTTCGTACTTTGGCGTCTCTGCATCGTCCGCATCCCACACCCCCGGAGTTTGTGCCGTTGTCACACCAGGAGTCTTTGCATCATACGGCGTTGGAGCAGTATCTTCTTCTCGATAAATACCCGGTGTTGGCGCACTAATACCTGGTGTTGGCGCGTTATAATCACTGCTACTACCGAAAAACCCTGGAGTTGGAGCTTCTCGGCTATAATGAGGAGTTTGTGCCCCAGATAACCCATAAGCAGGTGTCGCATTGCCCATGGCTGGCGTCTTGCCACCGCTCCAAGCTGGAGTTCTTCCTACACCCGGATGCATTGGAGTCTTAGTAGTGGCCCAGCGTGGCTGGTGAACTGACCGATTACCACCACCAGCCCAAGCTGGTGTGGCACCACCCACTGGTTGCGACCATGCTGGTGTACGGCCACCTGCACCACCGCCCATATATGCTGGGGTCTTACCACCACCAACAAAAGCTGGGGTTCTTCCACCTCCTAGGCCACCCAATGCTGGCGTGCGTCCACCTGCGAACCCTCCTGGTGGTTGCATACCACCGCCAACTGCCATACCACCCATGCCCATAGTCATACCTCGGGGCGGACCTGGTGGCCGTCGTTGAACAAATTCATAATAGCCAACACGTTCGCCCTGTTTGTTTGTGAACAAGAGTTTTTCCTTGGCGACTGTAACCATCTTACTCTTAGCTTCCAGTTCAATTCGTGCGTCATTATCAGTGCTATCTCGAATAGTACCCCGCAAGCCCTTATATTGCGAACCTTTACCAATAGTAACTCGCTGACCAATGATAGCGTCTTTACCACCAATCTTAACAACTGGAGGCGGCATGGCGTTCTTGACTGCCGGGTTCATCTTGTTGAGATCGTTACTAACAGTACCACGGGCACCCTTAGCCGCCACAGTAACCACATGATTGCTCTTGGTGACGAATACACCGAGATTCTCCTGGATAATTCGACTATGCAAGAAGATGGTAGATCGATGAATATGCAGAATAGAACCTTGTCGTCCTTCGCCGCCAGTTTCCCTCACGGTATCACCGACCCTGATTTCCTGACCCTTACGGTCAATAGCGGTCAGATTGCCTCGAGTGATCTTCATGGTAATAGATTCAGGCGACACTGACCGGATAATCCCGTCTTGTCCTAGGATGCTAACACTTTCACGTTCAATCTTGATGATACAACCGACGGTCTGTGCATTGAGTTGAACCAAATCATGCAGTTCAAACTTGCCCAGTGTTGTGGCGCCACCAACATTAGAAGCAGCCTTCAAGTCCTTAGCAAACACTGTAATTTCCGTCTTTGACAAATCACTCAAAAGCGTCACATTATCTTTATTCGAGCTGACAACCATACCGGTATCATCTTTATAGTTACCATTAACAACGCTGACATGGTCACCAACATTGAACTTTTTGCGCAGATTCTCCATTGGAACATCAATCTTTTCATTCAGCATGACATCTCCGGTACCAATGATAGTGACAATAGTACCTTGGCTATTAATGACCTTACCTTGCATACCAGCTTGTTCACCCTTGGCCACTTCCACTTGATCACCGGCTTGGAATGATACATTAGAACTAGCCTGCTTCAAACTCTCTGATACAGCACTCAAATCAATACCATCTTGGTCAGCACCGCTAAACTTTTGAATTTCCTCCAAGCGCGGATCAACATTTTCTGTCTGCAAATGCGTAATCTTGAAATCTTTCTTCAGATACCCATTTTCATACTCTTCACCCTGGTACGTGAAAGTGTTCTGTCCTCGTCGTTGCAGATTACCTTGATCAGCCTGGGATGCTTCAGCAGAAGAAAACAATCTTGCAGGTGGACGCGAAGTTCGTTTTCGTTTACCGTCCATAGAATCCAAAATACGATTTCTGCCATAATCCAATCGAGGAACAACTTTGAGCTGGGCTTCTAGACCATTTTCAGAAATATTCTCCACAATAGCCAAATCACCTTGATACTTGCCCCGCTTGATTCTGATATATGCACCGGGAGTTAATTCTGTCTCCTTGCTCTTATTGACTCTGAACATATCTGGGTATTCCTTGATTGGTACCAGCACCATTTGTTGCGTATACACATTGGGGAACCCGGTTAATGCATGTGTCACGGCAGCCTGTCGTCGAGCTTCGATATAAATATAACCAGTAAAAGTATCTCGTTGGAAAGCAGAAAAGATTTCGAGTGGCGTCTGAGTATACTGCAAGTTCTCCTTCTTTTTCAAAATAGACCTCACGAGTTCACGCTCTTTTCCAGGTTTACATCGTACACCCCAGATATTAGGATCATGAACAGATGGTAACAATAACCGTTGCGGGACGTTATTTTGTTCACCACGGTATTTACCAGCTGCACTTCGACCATATCGTTCACGATATTCCGATGCTAATCTTTCTGCGTCTTCGTCATCAATAGCTTCTCGTCTTCTGTCAACTTCACGATGCAATCTGTCGTCATGTTCTTCTTCCTCCTCTGGTTCATGCTGAATAAATCCATCTTCTTTCATCAATTCATGTTCATCTTCTTCCACATCTTCATCATCATCATCGACTTCTGCTTCAACATCAACGAACATATTGCCTCTTCTTCGAGCTCTTTTTCTTGGACGCGCTGAGACTTCTTCCTCGTCATCATCATCATCCTCATCATCGTCTTCTTCATCTTCACCATCGTTGTTGTTGTTATCGTTGTCGTCGTTATCATTATTTTCCTCATCTTCTTCGTCCTTGATCTTTGGTTTCACATCTTCTTCCTCTTCTTCATTAGCTATAACATCCTTCCGTTCGTCGTCTGTTAGATCACGCTCAGCGTCTGACATTTTTATTTTTTTGAGTTTGCTTGACAAAAGTGATTGTGAACCGCTCTAGGGAAAAAAAAATAAATGTGTGCCTATTTGCTGAGAATGGGAAGAAGCAGAAAAAAGTGCACACAAACTAATCTAAAGAAGGTATTAACTAACACCCTCATCTACACTTTTAAAAGATGGCCAGTCAACCCATAACATTAGCAGAATTCACTACTGCTGTAAATGATTTACCTCTTGATTCTTTGTTATCAGAGCAAAAACGTTTAGAAAACAGTCTCCAGCATCTCGAAAGATCCAATCAAGAACTACAGCAAGAAATCAAGGAAGGGGAGTCCGAGGACAATGAGGTGTTTCTACAAGCTATAGAAGAGAATAAAACAACAATCATAATGCAGCAACAACGATTGGAAGTACTAAAAGAACGTATAAATGAACTTTCACCACATTCTCAAAATAAATCATCCGAAGAAGGCATTCATTTATAAATGTCCAAATCCATCCTCCTGCATTTCGAATCCCAGTATACGTAAATATATATTTATTATTTTAATGATCCAAAATTCTTGACACGTCAAAAATAAAATAAAAAAAGACGCTGGTGAAAATTCTCCCTTTTTTCCTCTTTCTTCTCCTCTTTTTCACATCAAACAAACTCTAGACTAGACACAAACAATGAGGTTCACAACTTTGTTCGTGTCAATGCTACTGGCATTGTTTTCCTCGGTTTCCGCAGTAAAGTTCAATGTCGAAGCTAAACAAAGAGGCTCCCATCCACGATGTATCCGTGATTTTGTAACTCAAAGCACATTGGTGGTCGTCAACATCAAGACTCAGGGCTACGTGGGCGATGGCCAAGAATTGAACGCTTATATCATCGATAATAGAGGTAATGAATATGGACGAAAGAAGGCTTTGACTGAATCAGCACGAATGATGTTTACAGCTCATACCGACGCGGCAATTGATATTTGCTTTGAAAATATTCAGACTGGTAACCAACATGGTCTCTCACGTCCAGTTGAATTGGATGTTGAAATTGGCGCCAATGCACGAGAATGGAATGCTATCCAAGCTAAGGAAAAGCTCAAGCCAACTGAATTAGAGCTACAACGTACAGAAGAATTGATCAACGAGCTATTACGAGAATGGGAATACTTGAAGGCCCGAGAAATGCGACTACGAGATACAAATGAAAGCACCAACCGACGAGTCAAGCTCTTCTCTATCGGTATCATCATGTCATTGCTTGCAGTTGGAGGCTGGCAAATTTATTACCTCCGAACATACTTCAGATCCAAGCATATCATCTAATTGTAATAATGCCAACAAAAAAAAATATGAATTGTTTGTTGTTGTTGTTGTTGTTTTGCTCTTGTTGTAATTTATAGCGCATTTGCTTCTTTCATGATTTTGCAAAAATCATCATAATCTATACTGGTTTTTGATTTGCCTAATGAAAGCATTTCGTAGAGTTGTTCATCAGTCGCATTGTCTTTAGCCGCTGACTTTGAGATACGTTGCAAATCTTCAATAGTTATCCGCTCGTTTTTAGTAAACAAATCAAACAAATGTCGAATGTCGTCGTCACTAGATGATCGTTCTTTGAGTTGATATGAGATGATTTCTGCAAACGGTTCAAAATCAATACGGCCTGTGTCGCCAGGGTCCAACGTAGATTGAATTGCTTTGGTCCGATTGGTATCGATATCCAACGCTGCTAACGCGTCGGCAACCCTTGGAGTAGGAAGATACCCTTCACCAGAGTCATCATCCACTTCCATATACCGTCCAAATATATCTGTAATTATATCCAACTCATCCTCATTAATATCTGTCATGGCATTTGTCAAAGAGAAAAGTCTGGAGAGAGAGGGAGAGAGAAAGATGAAGACGGAGGGAATCGAAAAGGGAAACTTTTCCCAAGCGGGATTTCTTCAACTTCATTCTTTTTTTTTTCAACCATATCTTCCAAGCATTAACTAGATTATAGATTAAGATAATGGACGACGGTCTTTTTGATAGACTTAGTTCTTCAAAAAAAGAACGAGATGCAGAGAATGAAAAGATTCAAGAAGCTCAGATACGACAGAGGGAGCGGGTGATGGAGTATTTTAAAAACATTCTGAAAAATAACAATACCCTAAGCGTGCAGGTGCCCTCGGTAATCGTCAATGGCGGCAACGAGACGCGCTACGAGTTTATTCAAGATCAACTGCATCCAATTCTAGACAGACGTATCCACACAGTCGGATCATTAATTAACGCCGTAGATGATGTCTACAAAAACCTATCATCATTCGCCATATTCGATCAGGTCCAAATCACACTGGAAGACCAACCAGCTAACATTTTCACAAGCAGCAGTATATTAAATGTACGACCAATTATCAATCTAAAGCAGGCTAAGAAGTTTGTCGCAAAGACAGGAACAGATTTAGGCAATGGAGAAGGTAATGGATACGCCAATTTCACAATACGAAACATCCTTGGTGGTGGCGAGATGCTCTCGTTTGATGCCACCATGGGCACCAGAACCCGATCATCTTATTACCTCAATTTTAACAGCCCGTTGCAAAATTCTGCAAAGTGGCGCGGCGAGCTTATCGGTTTTTCAACATCTAGATCTATCCCCTATGCATCCCACGATCAGATCATGCGCGGCTTAACCGCCAAAATCCGATCAGTCAATCAGGAATTTGGGTTCGACAGTATATGGAGAACAATCTCAGCTAATGAAGATTATGTGAGTAAGAGTGTGCGGGCTCAAGCTGGGGATAGTCTTAAGGGTTCAGTTTACCATTCTTATACATTTGAACGACGAGATAATAACACGTTACCAACACAGGGATATTACGTCAAGACAGTCCAGGAAATCGCTGGGTTACTAGGTGAAACTCCATATATCAAGAATACTTTTGAATCTCAGATAGCTGCTTCAACAGCTTCAAAGTTTTTCACTGCAAACCTGGGGTTCCGTGGTGGATTACTTTGGACAGCCAATAACAAACCAGCCAACTTGATGGACCGGTTTTATCTTGGCGGACCTAACGATGTTAGAGGGTTTGGATTAGGAGGAATTGGCCCGCGTGATGAAGGAGATTCTGTAGGTGGTGATGCATACCTGGCAGCAGGTCTAAGTCTGTTTTCAAAGCTTCCTCGACTGGCTCCAGAAAACCCGCTCAGAGCACAATTTTTCGTCAATGGAGGATCATTATTACCCCTGAATCAGCAAAATGTTGGCTCGACTGTGCATGAGCTGGTGAGTAAACCTTCGATAGCTATGGGGACTGGTCTAGTATACAACCATCCAATGGCTCGATTCGAACTGAACTTTACGTTACCATTGGTTGCCCGGCGTAATGAAAACATGCGAAAGGGTTTACAATTTGGTGTCGGTTTTTCATTCATGTAAATATAAAAAAAAGAAAAGAAAAATGCTATTTTTTTAATGTAATTTTGTACAAAATGAACCAATTCTTTGCGCTCTCTTTCTCTATTCCTTACTTGCGATCCATTCCTTGTGGATTCTAATTACCTCTGGAATAATCAGTTTTTCAATCTCCACGCCTTCTTTTTGCTGTTCTGGGGTTAATTTGAATTCAGTCACAGATTCCGGTGTGACGAATATCACCTCGTGTTTACGAGTCTGTAGCAAATTACCAATCACCAACTGATGAGAATACCGTTCCAATGCTCTTCGAGCCTTTGATACCAAAATAGATTCATCAGTCTCCAACTTGAACGACACAATCAATGCACCTGGTGTCCAGCTCTCAACTAGCCGTTTCAAGAACTTTGGCACCGGATCAAGATCTACCACCAGTTTTCCCCCACCTTCTTGAGACTGAATCTTATGCTCGGATACCCTTGACGTTGGCAAGAAGAAATCCGATACAGCCGCCGCGAGGTAAAACAGTGTGGAGTATTTAGCTTGGCATTTGCCGAGTTCTAATGATATCGTTCTCAATGTAAACATATACTGGTTGACAGTGGTGAATGGCACTGCAAGTAACAAGTTTTCCTTCTTGGCATGCTGATATTTTCTCAACACTTCAAGCATTTCGTTCTGGTATTTTTCATCAACTGCTACATGTCCGTCTCTCTCCACCATATAGTCTAAAAAGCAATTTGTAGAATGTGAATAGTGCCGGGAATATGGTAACAGTGAAAATTGACGGTGTAAAAAGATAACAGCGTAGCCTTGTTCTAGCAGCAATTCTGCCGACGTTGCACCTCTCGTACCAGCAGAAAAGTTGTCGATAAATCTAACAGTATTGTTTTCTAGAGGGACAGTAGTGCCGCCACTTGTCACTAGCGCCAATCTCCGCTTACCATCATGCTCTTTAATGAATTCAGCAACCTTTTGTTGAATTAGCGACAAATATGGTGGTTCAGGGTTATTGATAAAATACTGCGTTTCTTCATCGCTCTCAGCCGGTAAAAATTCGATCGCCGATCTATCAATTGCAGCTGAAGCTATCGGGTTTGAAGTGTGAAGGTCTAATTCATTCATGATTCTTTTAGTGTGTTTTAAGTATCGAACAGGCTGTGACCAAAAATAAAAAAATGATGTGCCAAACCTCGGCATGAATGGGACAAGAACTATTCAAAACAGCCGCACGTCGTAGCGTTGGTGGAAGTCGGAGCCCCTTCCCCGCTATCAACTTCCTGGGTGGCAGCGACCGAGTTGCAGTCCGGATATCCAGACGACCCCGGTAAAAAATTATCAATAGAAACTGGTCGTTCATTGTTTGTTTTATACATGATATTTATATCTCTATATGACGTTGCAAAACTAGTATAATTTTTTGATCCACCGCGGCTCATGCGGCGCCTATGTATCACAAACATGAGAACCAGGGACTGGAACGCAGGAATACGATAGCGATGGGCCATTGGGGTATAACAAGGTATAGGATATGGTTACAGTGGTCTGCGGTGTCCCGGAAATGATCAAGGAATATAAATTTAGGGAGAACTGAGAGGCTCTCACAGCTGGGCGCTTCGTTCGCACTACAAGCAGGTCATCTCTTCCGGATTTTATATCGGTCCTAGAACGATGATGGCAGAAGCTATGAACCGCATTAGTTGAGTAGAACTAAAACAAAAGTACGGTGTTTTTTATTTTCCTTTCTTTTGGTTGATTAATAGTTGAATACTAAATGATGGGGGTTTTTTTCACCATTTCATGATCAGTGTATCTTTGTTCCAGTATAAATGTTATTGAGATAAAAAAAATTGACCACGGACTAAGAGACCTGGCGTGTTTTGACACCAACCGATGTAGTATTAACTATTAGTTAGTCGAATATCAATATCCGTTCTATTTCTTGAAAAATTAACAATTCTGGCCAATCAGGGCAACAGCATTTGAACCCTTTTCGATCATACAAAAAGAATTCTAGTCCCTGAAACGTGATTTTCCTTCCCTGATCAAATAATTGTACACTGAAACTTGAAAATCTTGTTATATCTATCCAATAGCCACTATCCCAAACACACACACACTGGAGTTTAAAAGAAACCAATATCAACGTGGAGAAGAAAATTTACTTTGTATATGCTTAAATTACAGTTTCGCAATTGGGGTGCGGCTCTCGGTGTGGCTGACCAGGGTGGCGCAAAAGTGGCCCACGCCCGGCAATAAAAGCTTGTTTTGGCAATTGTTCGTAAGACACCTTTTTCCGAAAACACTGTAACGTTGCAAAACAAGACAAGGAAAACCCAGGGAAAGTGAGGGTCATCAGAGACACTTTTCGGAGGAATTTTTTCTTTCTAGTGTTTTAAGGAGGAAAATGGAGTACAACTCGGAAATAGAAACTAGAAACCATCTTAAAAAAATAAGGTCATTTTTTCCTGAAGAAAAAAAAAGTTTTTTTAATGCAACGCTTCTGAAAAGTGATATGTATCTAGAGAAAGTAAAATATCTATATAAATAGAATAGAATATATCGTTTTTAGATTTTAAAAATTTCTATCATTATCCTTTTTTTATTCTACTCTCATCTTTTATTATATATATTTACTACTACAACAACAACAATGAAGGACGAAATCAGCGTTGAAGAAATCCACAACCGATCACGATTATCCAGTGTTGGCGGAGATACCGTCGTTGTAGGTGACACTGTCATTTCCAAGCATGAACTAGAAAAAATGCTTGCTATTGCTCGAGATCCACCACGAAGAATTGCCAACCCAACTGCATTGGGTCTTGCATCTTTTGCCATGACATGTTTTGTACTTTCACTCTGCAACGTAAATGCACGTCATATTACTATTCCAAACGTGGTTGCTGCATTGGCCATGGCATACGGTGGGTTGGCCCAGTTCCTTGCCGGTATGTGGGAGATGGCTTATGGTGACGTGTTTGGTGCCGTCGCCTTTGGCTCATTCAGTTGTTTCTGGATCTCTTGGTCCTGCATCACTTGCAACGTTTTTGGCATTCTTGATGCCTACAAGGATAACGCTGACATGCTCAATAGTATCCTTGGGTTATACCTAATTGGTTGGTTTATTTTCACATTTATCATGGTCTTGTGTACTTTGCGAACGACTGTGTTTATTTTCACAATGTACTCTATGCTTGACATCACATTCTTGCTTCTTGCATGCGGTTACTTGTGCGATTCTGTTGGTGCTACCAAGGCTGGTGGCTGGGCCGGTCTTGTCACTGCTTTCCTTGCTTGGTACAATGCATATGGTTTCATTCGAAGTCCAGAAAACACATGTTTACCGCATTTTGATATCAAGATGCCATTGTAAAAGGTTATCCTTTAAACCTTCCTTTTTGTTTTGTTTTATTTATTTTTTTCTGTATGCGGCTCACGCGCGGCGGGGGCCCCACGCTGTGGAGATTTTTGTTCCACTATAGATGAGAACATGGAAATTAGAAATTCCACCACTTCATTTCATAATACTAATAATGGTAATAATAAAAGTTTCATTTCATTTTTTTTTAAAAAAAAAGATTTTTTTCTTGTTATTACTCTATAATGCAGATTTTACGTCCGTGATATCGGTTCCTTCATGCCCATCTTTATATTCCTTCTCATCAACATTCTCATCATTCAATGTATCGTCATTGCCATCGTTTTCTTTTTCATTATTTTTCTCATTATCCGCTGCCGGTGCTTTGAACATCTTCTCATAGAACAACATAAACACACCCTGTTGCGTTCAAAACTTGGTGTTCATATGCTAATTCTACAGAATGGTCAGATATTCTCCACCAGTACCCTTCATCGCACTTTCGGAAACAAACATAATGACCAAAATTGTGTGACCCAAAATGCACCACGACAGCTTTCAACAAGTACCTCGTGCCTGTCTGTGGATCTTCCATTGGCTGCATTGGAAGCTTTGGATCGAGATTAATTTCTGACTCAGTATCAATAACCCATGGTCGTAAATCTAGAATCGACTGGAATCGTACTGGAGTATAGTTTTTTGTGGTATGTCCAGTATAAAGATTGAATACTGATCGGTTCACATGAATCATAATGATATCAGCGGTAGGAGTTGACATCATGGTTTGTTTGCTCTTTTCACATTCTTCTTTTCGTGAGTTTGGTTTCAATTCTTTATACCTCTGTTC
>JAKTQM010001188.1:10269-21462 GCA_030558825.1 Blastobotrys niveus
GTGGTTGACGACGGTGATTGGGGGATATAATCAGGGCATTGTAACTGTTGGTGGCGAAAAAGCAGTTCGTTGGTACCGAGAAGCTTCTGGCAAGTAATCCCTCGCCTCAGTTGAGATAGATAAGATAGCATCTAGAAAAATATAAGTTATTTAACCTGCCTTTGTTGGATAAAATCACGATCTGTGTGTGCATATATGCAAACATGTAATAAGTTATTGTACATAGCCAAAATCGTGAATTGCTACATACTCCTATCTATATCTTCCAACGCTACAACAAACACATCGCGCACACTCTTACCATAGTTATTCACATCCTTAGCCACCCGCGTCCACACTTCCCCTCGCTCCGGCACAGCTTCCACCGCACGCTGAATCACATCCTCGGCCCGCGACTTTGTAGTTGGGTTCGAGGCTAAACACTTGTAATACCATAAATAGACATCCCCAAGTTTCCCATCCTTTTCAATAGCCTTCTCAAACCATTTAATAGCCGGTTCAATCCTCCCACGATCCCATAATGCCCGCGCCGCCGTACACTGCACTACAGCATCACTATCGGTCGCTTGCAACGCCTCTGGTAACAACTTCTGTCTCTCCAATCTCGACAACATCATAATCTTCTCACTCCACAACAACCCACTCTTGGGGCACTTTTGTAGTGCTTGACTCAACAACATGTTAGCTTGGGCGTCATCATGGGCGCGGTATTTTTCGAGCCGCACACGGGCAAGCCACACGCGCTCGTCCGTGTCATGTACCAACGCGGCACTGTCCAGTACTGACCGCGCTTTGATAGTCATTCCACGACCCGCTTCCAATTGAGCAAGGAGCAGCCATATTGCCACAGATTCGCCGCACTTCCGGGTACCTTTGAGGTACGTCTTTTGTGCGTTATCAATGTCTCCTTGGTGGTGGTAGATCTGGCCCATCTGCATATACAGTTTAGATGCCTGTGGAAATTTCTCCAGACCGTCGCGGCATAGATCCAATGCTTCTGCATAGTTGCCCTGTCGACGTTCAAAAAGCACTGTTTTGGTCCAGATCCGTTCAGAATCCGTGTTGTCCCGCGCAACTTTGAGCAAGGAACGAGCCTTTTCAACTTGACCATCGTTGGCTTCGAGGTTGATGGCAGTAAGCCAGAGCGCCTCGCTATCTGGCTTAGATTTGAACGCACGTTCCAGAACCTGACGTGCCTTGTTAACGTCCTGGGACGCTTGTTCAGTTGCGTATAGGAGCCAGAACGATTCCTCTTGTGGGTGCTTGTCAACGGCAACTGCCAGAGTTTCAAGCAGTGAAGCGCGAGTACCATGGTGCCGTTCTAACTCCACAACAGACTTGCGCAATGACAGTTCAGCATGTGGTAGAGTCGTCATGGCGTGTGCATAAATAGCTCTGGCGGTCTCTATATGCTTGGTTTGTATGCACTTCACGGCGTCCTTCATCCACTGGTCTAGTCGGTCATCTTGTTCTAAATGTTGGCCAATGGTGGCCTTGACGATAGCATGGCAGACCAACGGGGCTCCATCATCTTCGCAGTTGATTGCATCTTGGATCCATATGTCTCGTGATGGTAATGCATTCTGACTGTCTAGTTCCTTCACCGCCTTGAACATGACATCGTCGATAACACTAGCCGGTTTATTTCGTTCTTCTTCCAACCTTGCCGCAGAAATCCAAACTGCACGAGATACCCGTAGCTCCTTTCTGGCTCGTTCCAAAACTTTTCTTGCTTCCTTTGCACTCTGCTTCTTCTCCAGTTGGGCCAGGGCCAGCCATAGAGACTCCGACTTGGGCACCATTTCCACCGCCGCACGCATTAATTCCCGCGTCTCCCTCTCGTCATCGTACAATGCAATCAGCTCCTTCCACAGTCGTTCACTAGATGCGTTCTCTTGCAATGCCTTTTGAAGTACCTTGATTTTTGCTGTTGTTGAACTTTCCAGTTCACTTGCTTTGAGCCATAGCTTCTCGCTTTGGGGACAGTATTGCAACCCCTCACTTGCCAGTACTCGCCCATTATTTGTATCGTTAATTCGTATATATTCCAACCATATATCCTCGTCCTTCTTGCAATGCTCACACCCATCCGCCAGAATCTTCTTGGCACGTCCTAGACGATGTTCGCTCTCTTCTAGTCGCGCCCATCCAATATACGCTCTTGCATCGTTCGGAGTCGATTTTACCAGCGACTTAAACAACTCACGCGTGTTTTCTACATTCCGAATCTTGTTGGTTCCTTCATTCAAGTTTTTCAAGTAGTCGTCAGCATCCAGCCCATTACTCTTGTTCTCCACCTCCGAGTTCCCTCCTTCATTTAGTTGATCCAAGCTCATGTTCAACATCCTACTCTTTGCATTCGATAATGCCTTGAAATCTGTTACCTCACCTTCATCTTCATTCGGATTAATACTACTTTCCATGGTACCTCTAGCATGTCGTTCAGCGATCAAAGTATCCGGTGTGGCGTATGATCGTCGATTCGCCAGCTGTTCCAACCTCTGTCGTTTGTTCCTGCGTGTGATATCCACTGCTTCGGGTATAGCTGCCCAGTCATCCATCGAAAGCTGCGACAGATCTCGCTTTTCCGCCGCAAAGGTATTCACCAGCTCGATATTACTCTTCTTTGCCGCTTCTTTCTCTTCCCGTTCCCGCGCTTCTCGTTTCGCCTGGCCTCGTTCTTTCATCCGTTTATCTATCCATGCAAACGTCTCTTCCGCCTCCTCATCTTCTTTATCTTGACTCTTAAATGCCAGTAGCTCGCCATCGTCGTTATCCGCGTCTTGGAATCGCTCGTCGTTAGCATCGGGCATATTGTCTGCGTTATCATCATCGTCTCTATTAACTGGTTTAGCGACACTCCCCAGATCGCTGCTGGTTGTGAACCCAGTAGCACCACGGCCTACACCTGGCACGTAGCCTGGCGGAGGCTCCATGTCCAGAAAGCTCCTGTTCATGTTGTCTATGCTGCTAGTGGCGGCGTTAACGTAAGACTCGAGGTATGTTGATGTTCAAATCGGGTTGAACACTCGGAGCTGTCTTAAAGCTGCCTGCCACAAAAGCCGCGCCGCTCTGCGCTTGGGCGTAAAAATTTTTGCCGCACCAAATTTATTTATTTTTTTTTTCTGAAATTTTTTTTTTCACCATACTACATATACATTATCAATCATTATGTCTAAACGAGCAGCAGAAATCGATGAATCTAATCTGCGTAAAAGCACATTAAAAAAGAATGTGGGAGATTCCCCAGCATCCAAGATGGAAGTTGATAACGACGTCGACGCAGAAATGGGCGACATGGAAGACTTTTCTGGCGATGAAAGTGATGAAGGGATTCATGAAATTGACGGTGACAGTGAAGATGACGGTGACGATTCCGAACTTGTTGAAGATGGTGGTCGAAAAATCGCTCTAGAGGCAATTAAAGAAGATGAAGAATTCAACGAAAAGATTAAGGTCCAGCCAGTGTGGTTGCCTCAAAAGCATGGTAAACTACAACCTGGAGAAACAATGGAACCTAACATGAGTACCTACAAAATGCTGCATTCGTTTGGCATGGACTATCCTGCCTTGTCTTTCGACTTTGTGCCTGATAATTTGGGTGCTGAACGAACAACCTACCCGCAAACTTCTTACTTGATTTCCGGTACTCAAGCAGAACGAAGCAAGGATAATGGCATTTACTTGTTCAAATTTGATCAAATGTACAAGACATATGTTCGAGATGAAAACGATGACGATGATGTGGTGGATGACGAAGACGATGATGATGAAGGTGATGATACACATGCTCGAATGGAATACCAGCGGCTGCCGACACAGTATCCAACTAACCGCATTCGAATGAACCCTCATTGTCAAGAAACTGGCGAGTACCTTGCTGCAAGTATGAGTGAATCTGGTGATGCATACATCTGGGACGTGACACAGCATTACAAATGGTTTGATACCCCAGGTATGAGAATCGAAAAGAGCAAGAACCGACCGATGCATACAATTGGCAACCATGGGAATGTAGAAGGGTACGGTTTGGACTGGTCGCCGCTGGTCAAGACTGGTGCTTTATTGACGGGTGATGGTGTTGGACGAATCTTTTTGACCAAGCGAACCAAGTCTGGGTGGAGTACTGATAAGACGCCATTCACGGTACCAGAAGCAGAACAGCGGTCCCAGAGCCAGAGTATTGAAGATATTCAATGGTCTCCAGATCAAGAAAATGTGTTTGCTAGCTGTGGATCCGATGGGTATATTCGAGTATGGGACATTCGAGCCAAGAACAAGGCTCCTCAAGTCAGCGTCAAGGCATCCAATAGCGATGTCAATGTCATTTCATGGAACAAGATCAATACTACTGTGATGGTAAGTGGGCATGACGATGGTGTGTGGGGTGTATGGGATTTGCGTCAATTCAGCAAAGCAAATGCATCCAAGAATGCTGTTGTTGCCTCGTTTGATTTCCATAAGGATCCAATTACAAGTATCGAGTTTAGTCCACTGGATGAAACAGTGGTGGCTGTGGGTTGTGAAGACAGCACGGTGACGCTTTGGGATTTGTCATTGGAAGATGATGCGGAAGAACAAAAGAAACGAGAAGAAGCCGGGTTGAGTGATATCCCATCGCAATTGCTGTTTATGCATTGGCAGAAGGATGTTAAGGAAGTGCATTTCAACAAACAGTTCCCAGGTGGTCTCGCTGCTACCGGTTCGGAAGGGTTGACTTGTTTCAAGACGATTTCTTTCTAAAAAATAGCAATCTAATGAACAATCTATGCGTATACATATATTAATAAATAATCAAAAAATGAAATAAAAATGTTTAGAATAAAAAGAAAAATGTTTCCTTAGGCCAACAGTGGCTCTTGTTCTGCTGTACGGGAATGCGTCTGCGGCTCAGGAACTGCGGCGGAAGTATACTCTGCGGCTCGTTTCTTGATACGCAATTCAAAATATACAGCCATTACCAGCACTATTGCTTGCAATGCAGCAGCAGTGAAGTACGGTAGCCATGAACTCCATTTTGTCCCTGGTCGTTCCGCTAAGCTGAGCGCCCAGATGAACCCACCCGGTGTTTGTATACACATCATTGGAATGCTCAGAGTACCAGCATGCTGTAATGTCGCAGTAGTATAAATCTGGGGCAAGTACTGCACCATTGCAAGTAATGCCCCGCCAATACCAAAAACGTCAGCTGCCTTTTGGATATGCTGTGGATGGTGGACGTACACTGCAATAGAAGTAGCGAATGTGATGCATGCCAATACAAAACTGTATTTGCCCACTAGCATCATCTTGTTGTACTCAGCCTGAGGTTCGAATGGCTGCCGACGAGCAAAGATTAACACCAAGACCAAAATGAGGGATGCAGATGCTGCTTGTAACGTAATTTGAGCGATCCCTAGTGTTGAAGCAAAACACTCCCCGCCACTGACAATAGAACAGCAATGGAACACGGGGCCGCCTAGTAACCAAATGTTGCATACTGCAAATACCCCAGATAAGATCCCTAAGAATAGAAACCATGGGGATATACCCTCAGAGCTTCTTCGCTTGACTACCCGGATATGTTGTGGTACGTACGATAGAACGATACCGACAGCTAGGCCGAGAGATACCGTTAGGTTCCACCTAGAAGGGTTACGAAATGCTTCGCACAGTGGGTCAGCAACGTCCATATGTGAGAATGAGAAAAAGAAGTAGGTTGGATAAAAGTTCTGTGACCAAATTTGCCCAATAAACCACTGAGAATTTACCTTGTTGTTGTAGTTTATTGAGGGGTGAGGGAGGTACCCGCAGCCACCGTTTTGGCCCACGATTGATATGCGCCCGATCGGGAGGTCCCTGTATAGGAAGCCGCTTGGGGGAAATATTGTTACCCGGATGAAATCAAAGCCGCAGCCGCCGCAATGGGGGTTAGCCCAATCATTTTATTCCCAGCGTTTATTACTCAAGTATTTTTTTTTCATCCACACACGCTCCAAACACAGAAGACATTTATTAACCATGACACAAGCAACTGCATTCGCCAAAACGACACGATATTTGGCCACGGACAACGAGGTTCGTCGAAACGTTTTGTCTCTATACCGACAATTCATGCGACATGCCCCAACATTTGGCGCTACATACGAATTGCCATACCCGGCTGCTAAGATCCGAACCAAGATTCGACAAGAATTTGAACGAAACCGATACGTTAAGGATACTGGTGTGATTACAATTTTGCATGCCAAGGGCCAGATGGAATTCCAGGAGACAATTAATTTCTGGAAGCAAGTGCCGCATGTGTTTAAGTTCTTTGAAGCCGAGGAAGCTACAGTAGAAAAGCCAAAGTCTGATCACTTTGTTGATCGATTCATCCACGGCACTGCATAAAGAAAGAGCGAAAGCGAGAGGGAGGGGACAGATTTGTTGTAATATATATTCGGTGGACATGTCCTCGTGAATTTATTATTTTCTGTGAAAAAAAGGGAGTACTTAACTTTATTATACTTTAATGTCAACTGCATCTAGTACTTTTTTCAATGTTAGTCCTGATTGATCCAACACCGTCAAGAACCGAGCCAAGTCTTTACACAATTCCCAATCGCCTGTCGAATGCGCAAGACGCATCACTTGCTCGGTGTCTTTAATTGTATCTTCGTAGCTGTTCTCAAGATTGTGGAGGACGAGTAAATACCCACCGGCGGTCTTGAGCTTACCGAGTTCGATACATGACTTGAACATATCGTGCGGCGACCCGGCAGCAGCAAACAGTCGTTTCCAGTAAGATACTTCAGTTTTGCGTGTACAGCCAAGAATCACATCGAGAGATTGTTCTGGGAACTCTTTAAGAAGATTGGTAGCCTTGCGCAGCGTGTCGGAGGGCTCATCGTCGGTATCCTCGGATTCAATGATACGGTAGAGAAGTAATTCGAGGATATGTGCAAAGTACTTGAGGTGTACCATTGATTTGGCGACGGCTACTGCGCGTGACTCGTCATTGTTGCGGAGATATGATTCGATTAGATGCGGAATGAACAATTGAGTAGAGGTGAGTTGTTTGAAGTAGGTGAAAGGTGCTTCGCGGGGTAATACCATGTCGCATTCCACGCCCATGATGATACCTCTATCAAGGAGGAGCGCTAGCGGGTACGCTTCAACAGGAATGGCACATGGTGGATCATTGATATCTGGTGCGTCTTCATTGCAGAGATCTTGAAGCCATACTAGCATGTCCTGCCCGTCGAATGCCCATAGTGCTCGTTTCGAGTCGTGCTGGTCGGCCATTGTCACCGTGAAATACTCAATATGCTCATGTAGTACCCGCTTGCTATATTCCACGTCACCACTGTCACTGTTTGGATCGATGCGTGGTTGGAGAAGTACAAGTTGTCCGTCGATAAGTACCAGCAACGGGCTGGTGGCGGAACTAACGTTATCCGAGTTGGCAAACAGTGTAATTGCCCGGACACGAGGCGGGGAACTAACCACGCTTTCGAATGCAATGGCATTGTCGAGTGTAACGATAATCTTTTGTGTTTTGTTGTCAAATTTCAACTGGAAGAAAGACAAGGTGTTGTCATAAGTATAAACCAAAAGATAATCGCCATGAACAGTCATTTTGAGTACCGATGTGGGGAACTCGATCATGGTCACCACGTTCTGCGGCTCGAGATCCAGTTCGCGTGAGTAGAACCGCACCTCATGCGTGCCTGCATCCGTGTCTAGCGCTGCGATTAACAAATGTCCATACCAGTCCATGGTCCGGATAGTAAACTCTCGGTCCATATAATCCTCCACGAACATTTTCCACCGCATCGAATTGGAGCTGTAATGGCAAAATCCGCGGACACCTGATACAGCAACGTACTTGCCGTCGCTGCTAGCTGCAACATGTCGTAGTGGCCAGTGCTCGGCGATATAGTTAGCTGGCACAGTCACTTGCAGCCATTGCACCGCGTCACGATCAATAGTCGCTGTATCACTTTGTTCTTGTCCTCGGTATACCATGAGTTTTCGATCTTTATACAGCATGGGGCGTCGTAAGTTGCCAGAGGAGAATTCCCCACATGCGCCCCACCGGAATACGTTTAGTGACCATAGTTCTCCGTTATTCGGTACAATAAATAACACGCTGCCCGAAGCAGACCATACTGCGTCTTTGATCCCGTCAAGCCATCCTTCTCGGAACCGCTGCTCTTGTTTACTTAGGAACGATGATGCACAGAGCATTCCGTACACGGAGAAGATGGCCCAACCGTTCTCGTATCCTACAAATAGCCCGTACCCGTCACTCGTCCATCGCATCACTAGAACTTGGCCCGTCGATGACGAAGGTGGGTTGACTTCTCGGATCTTCTTGACATTACCGTTGTAGTCTTTGACATTGTACAAGTGTATTCGACCCCTGGTGCATCCGAGAGATATTACGCTGAACTGCGCGTTAATGGCGATTGCTACCGCCTTGTCGTCTAATTTACCAACAGCACCATCTTTCGGTTCATGGAATAAATGCCCATCAAACTGAATACCCCCATCTTTCTTATCTTCCTCGTTGTCATGCGTGCCATTCTGTGTCGCGCCATTACCGGGCGCTCCACCCTCGCTACCATCATCTGTACTCTCTCCTTCATCATCTTCATCGCTGCCACCTTCCTTTTTATGCATTTTGCGTTTCCCTCGGGAATCCAGACTCTCCAAAGTTGCAGTATAAGCTCGACCACTATACGTGACAAATGCATACATCCCCATTGCGCGTGTTCTAGTGAAGACGGTAATAAACTCTGTATCCGGTAACCACGATAACCTTGATAACGGCACTGTTTTATACTCCTTCCCTCCCTCAGGCCATTTAATCAATTGGATCGCCTGTGGTTCCTTTGTAACCACCAATAAAGAATCTTCCAACGCCAATGCCTGCGATACTTGCGAATTAACCTTCACATACCCTTTATACCTTAACCTCAATTGTCGAACCCCTTCGCTCTCGCCTGGACCTGGGTACGCATCAATTACACCTTCACCATTCGCCGGAACTAACTGGCACACCTCATTCGAACTGACTATCGTTGATACCAAAAAAGTCAATATACTACCTTGACTCGTCGTTACCGCAAACACATGCCCATCCGGACGGATTGATATGCTCTCATTCTCACCAATATCTTCTATACTCTGTTTGGTGCGTACAAAGCTAGCAACAGGACACCATGGTTTAGGACGGAACACATACACACCGCGCCATGTGACAACGACAGTGATGAGTAACGCCCTGTTGACAGCTATTGACACGACTTTGTCATCCCGATTAGTATCTGTCGCGAGAGTGCCGCCGTGGTCATCCACTTTGGGAATGCTATATTTATTAGGCGTGGATGACGGCCACAGCATGGTCTCTCCAGAGTTATGTTATATGCCTTTTGTTGCTAGGAAAACAAGAGTGATTTGCTTGTTGTGTGTTAGATGAGCAGATGTTTTAAAAGTGTCGTTGAATAGAATGGGGGTAAAAGCGAACTCTCTCTGCGGGCGCGGCGCGTCCGGCCCTCCGGAAAGGAATGATGTATTTGACCGCACGGATCTGATTCTATTCACGGTACATTTAGAGCTATTCTTAAGTTTACAATTTTCACTGTAGTCTCAGTTCGATTATAATGCCGTGAAGGTCCAAATTATAGCAACTTTGGTAAATGTTGTAGCATTGTGGTATTGTACCACCCGACCGACCGGAGCGGCTCAAGCAAGTACAATGCTATGCCGCTACTGGCCCCAAGATAGTAGTGGTAACGGATCAACTATTGAGCGCAAATGTCCATTCATAATTAGTATTAGTCAATTGGACCAATTGCGTATCGAGCTAGTCTCCTTCGAGCTGCCACAGAGGGTAGTGAGAGACTGATCGAGCGTCCTTCGATCATCATGTCTTGTTTGTGGGTTGACACTAATTTAACGGCACCGGTTGCTCCGCCGTTTGATCTGAGGATCTTATCGCAAAAAAAATTCAATTAGCCTATATACATTCTGTTATAGAATAACCGACAGCCCAAAGATACCACGAACGATAATTACGACAAATGTCGGATAATGTGAAAAAGATAAAGAAAAGATGATGGAAATTAACAGTAAAATAAACAAGAATGGTGATAGAACTGCTTGCATAGCAAATAGTTGTTAAACTTATGATGGCACATGCTGCATATAGTATTCAATAAAGGTGAAACATAAAAGATCGGAGATAAGTATGGATCAAAACAAACAATAATGATAAGGATGAAATGGTGATGAACCCACCAGAGCGCACGTCAAACTGTCGTTATAACTTAACTTTTGGCCAAATTTGCCATGCATCCCATTCAAAGGCGTCCAATGCTCGAAAAAGCTGGGATTTATTTGGGGCCTGCCGGACAGCTTGTGAGCGACGCAATGTTTCTACCGTCTTTTTCTTGTAATACTCAGTCTCGGGTGTAAAAACGCCATCCTTCAGGAGACGTTGAGTCTTGATCCAACCTAGACGTTCTCTTTGTGGCGTTGTAAGCAAATATCGCCCCTTGACGAGCATCCACAACAATGCATCAGGGTGGAGATGCTGGCAACGGGCAAAACTTTGTGGGCTGATTGTACCTCGACGAAGGCGGAATGAGTGTTCAAGGTAAGCTAGTAATTCGTCAATCTTCGGTTCTTGTGATGGCGGCATTATATTGGCAGTTCAGTGATAATGAAGAAAGATGAAAAAGGGAAAGAGGGCGGATTTGGGGTCTCTTTATATATTAGCGTTAAGCGCCCGCCATTTAGCGCTGACTAGGTACCACAATTGGAATGGCATGGCTGATAATAATAGCAAGGTAGATACATTGATGAATTGATAGATAGATATGGAGCATTATGTAACATATAACACAAATAAGCCAAAGATGGAATACATAGAAAGAAGCAGCAAAACCGTTATAGCTCTAATCAACCTCGTTGATATCGTGAGGTTTTCATCAATTGTTTCTAAACCAGGGCCCCAAGGACGCTACGAAACTTTCGTTTAGATTGTGAGGTTGCCGTCGGTTATTCTGATTACGCCGATTATTCCTCAAGATCTCCAAGGAAGCTGCGAAAAGTTCGGGGTGCGATTCAAGTAGTTCTTGTGGATTCACAATTTGTTGTGAACGCGGGTCGTTTGGGTCGGATTCATCAGGCAAATCTCCTTGTTGTTTTTGTATTTCACGTCGA
>JAKTQM010001188.1:21482-37418 GCA_030558825.1 Blastobotrys niveus
TCCAGCTGTTCGAGATGAGCCGGTGTCTAGTTCGCCACATCATCTCAAGTAACTCGTCAGGAATAAATTGTTGACACAATGCGACATTATTAGGATCGAGAGTGTCTAATTCATCCGGATTGAAGAAATATTTCTCAAGATAGGTCAAGGTATCACCTGTGTCAACACGTCCCTTAACTTGTATAACTTGTACTTCCATTGTGTGTGTGGTATGGTTGTGAGGAGAGAAAAAGGGGGGAAATGTAAGCAATTTCATGGCTCATTTATACCTTGGCGATTTGTCTCATTCTACAATTGAAGGTTTGAACCCTGCCCCAAAAAAGCAGTGGGGTAATAGCATGGCTCTCTATAAAAAGATCAGGGATCTTTTCCATGCCATAGACTTGGTATTGAGCTCCATCGTCGCACATTGCCTCAAAAGAGATTGACTGTTAACGCATTCATATAGAAAGAACACACATCCTACGTAGACCAAGTCCATAACGTTCGTTTATTTGTATCTGGTTTAAAGGGTAGTAGAAATCTATTTCATATACTAACTGGGTCGAGGCATAGTAAATTGCAAAAAGGGGCCAACGATAGAACCTCAAATCAAACATTGACCTAGATCTGCAGCGTGCAGATACGATATGCAATGCATGTGGAGCTAGCATGCATATGACACAAGATGATATTTTCGGGAACCCCCGCGACCCGACCTCAAACTTGAACACAATGCTGTGGATTTCTAGCCTGCTTCTCGGGTTCGGACGCTGTTCACAGACTACAGTTAGAATGATATCAATTATATATATATATATATAGATATGAATTGTTACGTAAACTGAAAGCGAATTAGCTTTACCTGGCTGAATGAGATTATATAACGCCAGCTATATAATTTACCAATGTCGCCAGAGCTTCAACCTTTGCAAGGAAACCGAACGTTCTCCATGAGGTCCAATGCAGCTAGAATATCGGGATATGACTGAATAACTTCTGATTCCCGCAGTTTTTCAATGGACCGTTGTTTGTAATGCTCGGTATCAGTCGTGAAAATACCTTGTTGCATGTCACGTCGTGCCTTGATGAAACGAACCCGTTCTCGTCTCTCCGGCGTAGCCCGGTGTCTACTTTGCCACACAACCCCAAGCACCTCGTCAGCGCTAACTTGTTGAAGCAAAGCGAGGTCTTTAGGATCGAGGGTGTCTAATTCATCCGGGTTGAAGAAATAATTCTCAAGATAGGTCATGGTATCATCTATGCATACACTTCCTCCTCGTGGCGCTAGCATTTTATATGTAGGGATTGTGAAGAGGAGAGAAAAAAAATTGATCAATTTCATGCTCTTTTATACTTCTTTGCAATTGGCGTCCGTCTGCAATTGATAGTTTGGACCCTTGTCCCCATAACCCAGTGGGAAAATCAGTACAGGGAATCACAGCTAGCCCCTTTACTACAACCGTGGCGCCCTATTGAAGATCGGCAAGTGGCGCTATTACGTATTTGATTTTGAAACTCCCCGGTTAGACCGTGACCGCAAAAAATGGGATGGCAAGTGATTGATCAAGAAAATATAGAACTGCGCGTACCATATGGATGTCATAAGGGTTATTCAATGTATGTGCGGCTGTATACCACGTATACTTAATAGAAGAAAGATGGGATAGTTTATTTCATATTCTAGCTAAACTGAGAAATAGCCATTACTAAATGGAATTAAAATTCCTAAAAGTCATCAACCGTCTGTTACGGTATACAATCTCAGCTAACTGGATGCATAACACGCTAAAGAATATAATAATAATATTTTTCGCCCGATATTCCTCGTGCGGCTGGTTTCAGATCTCTTCACCACGAAACATAACTCCTGAGGTGCAAAAAACAATAACAAGACCAAACAGCATGTTATTCACCCAGAACCATTGTTTCAGTTACGTATTTTCTTCGACGCTTTCCAATAATGTCAGATTACTCTCTGTTCCATCGGCTAATAGCTGTTCGTTCAAGCATTACCAGAAGTTCACCACGCAAGGAATTATCAACAGCATGGGATCACTTGAGCCGTCCCAAGGATAAATAGAACTCCCACCATTTTCGTTAGAAAATCTTGTTTTCCTTGACTGGAATGAGTATCACATTCGAGATTCATACACCCTCGTCCCTCATGATCGTCGTTCTCTCCTCACCTCCATGCTTGCTCTTCACCTCATATTTTATCTCGTGATAGCCAGGTTATAAGTCATCCTCACTTTACTGATGTGGGTATATAAAATTCTTTAGTATTTACAGTTATTTGTTAGTAGTATTAGATGACATAGTTTTACCACCGCTGATTGCGGTGTTTCAAAAGGCATATGTATGCAGTAAATGCTATCTGATAAGGTTCCTAATCTCTGGGTACCCTTGGATTAGCCGCATTCACTGCGGCTGTACTGACTGATCATAAACTCATTACTTTATTTACAAATTAAATTATACAAATATAAAACACATCATTCTCGCGATGTCGATTTTATCACACCACTTCCCAATACTCTATCACCATGATACACCACCAAATACTGCCCCGGCGCAACAGCACGTCGCGGATTCACAAATCGCACTGTCATCCGTTTACCATCATTATCCACGTCCATCGACTCCAATGGCTCAGCATCCTGTAACGACCGATACTGCACAGAGAGCTCTTTCGCATCGATATTTGTATAATCGCCTAACCAATGGAACCCATCGCACCGAACAACATTCGAAAACAACGACGGATGGTCCCTACCTCGTACAATCACTAGTTGATTCTTTTCTGGAATCTTTGCACTAACAAACCATTGGCCCCGACACTCAGGATCCCCCTGTGGCATTGATACGCTCGAGCGTTGACCAATAGTCGCATCCCAGATACCATTATGCTGACCTACAACTTTTCCGTTCTCCGTCACTACTTCCCCTGGTTGGTGCTCCACGTACTCACTTAGGAAATCCTTGAAATTATTGTGCGACTGCGATACGAAACAAAGCCCCTGAGAATCCTTCTTGGATGCTGTATGGAGCCCGTATTTCACCGCTAGTTGTCTTATCTCTGGCTTGGTATATTTAGCCAACGGGAATAACACCTTATCCAAGATTGTCGGGTTAATAGATGATAAATAGTAGCTCTGATCTTTAGCCAAGTAACTAGGGCGAAGCAAATGTACTTCGTCTTCTAACGATGCGACACGTGCATAGTGGCCAGTCGCCAGCCACCATCGACCGTCCTGTTGTTTGCTCTTGATATGGTCTAGTAAAGCGCCAAACTTGATGTTTCTGTTACACCCCACATCAGGGTTAGGGGTATACCCAGCTCGATACATTTCGATCATGGGTTCAAATACTTCCAGCCAGTAGTTCTTTTCAAAGTTTACTCGTTCGCAGTCGATGCCAATCTTATCGCATACTTGCTGTACGTCATTCCAATCGCTTTCCATGCATTTTGATGTGCTACTCCAGTTGGCCATGAATATGCCCTTCACATTCGGGTACCGTTCTTTCATCATTGCTGCTACAGTTGATGAGTCCACTCCCGAACTCATAGCTACATAAACGCAGTCTTCTGTATTCGGTGATCTATCAACATAGCGTTTCCCCCCTGTCGCTAACCCTTTAGCATTATGACTTGTAGTGCTAAGCCATCGACTAAGCTGATGCAGCTGCTGATGGTTCTGATGACCAGCTTTTTTGCAGGTGATGAGCCTAAATAATTCCCCTCGTATCATTTCTTACCTTATCGTTCCTGCTGCAACCTGTTCGAATAAATACTGATGGGGCCGTGTTCAAAAATAGATCTAATCTGGGTCTGCTGCCCCTCCTTCTCTGTTGCTTACTTTTTGATTGACGGTGGGTCACAGGTAGCTTCCGAGAGTATACGTTGCTTGGTAAATAAAGACCCGAATAATCCGGATCTATACAACTACCGGTAGATACCCCTCCTTGCTGTCAATAGTCTATGTGGGATCCAAAGCCCAGGAGTGAGATGTGGCAAAAGAAACAAAAAAAAACTGGATCAAAATATCAAAAAAAAAAGGTCGACTCGCAGATCTTGAAAAATTTGGCGCTGAGAAGCGGTAAGGGGCGGCTTTAACCCGGAACAGGGTCACGCCCCAAATGTGCTCATGGTTCCGTTTACCGGGGAAGGAAGGCAAATGTGTGTCGAACTTTCGTCATTGTCATCTGCAGCAGCTGAGAAATCCACAGCATGGCATGGATGAGTGCTGCTTTGCAGATCATAGAAGGATGGAAGGATAATATATTTTCATACGTGTTTTTGTTATGTCTTTCGACTAAAAGAATGGCCACAATCGCCAGTCTTTTGAAAGATTATTTCGATTTAGTACCTTGGCGTGTATGAGATTAGCATTTCATATCGTCGATATGAATCATAAACTCGCCAAGGTTGGTATATAGGCGGTGTGAACATGTAGTATTGGCATTAGAAGGGTCAGAGAGCTATTTTTGAATCCTCATACATAGAATTGGTAATAGGCTTGATCTGATCTCTCATTGTTTATTGCGCCACCACATAGCAGGAAACTGCATTTTGAGCCATGGGACTTTATCCACCTAGAAATATCCCTTTCTTGCTATTAAGCATGCTGCATATAATTGTTTTTTTCATTTGCTATTTGCATCTTTCTTTTTTATATCATATTACACCTCGATTAGAAGCTAATCGAGAGCGGGAGTGGAGAAGTTTTTGTGTGATGTAGCACACGTTAGGCCATAAATCAAGCTAACTATCTAGTGTTGCCATCACAAAGGTTCTTTTTTTTTTTTCTCGATCTAGGATCAATTACAAAACTCTCGATAAAGACGAGGGGGGATGATAACGGTATATAGATAAAAAAAAAGCATAATGCAATTATTTTGCATCGATTATAACAAAAGGGATGCAGGATTTAATATATCTCTCCATGAAATAAAACTGGCGGAGTAAAAAAGAAGTGTTAAAGCGTGTGTTTTAGTACCCAACAACGAGAAAAAGTATTCTTTTGTTCCCTTTTTCTCTGGCGACTTTTTCTTTTCCTTATTACATCCACCATTTTATAACCATTTTCGATTGATTCGATTCGATTCTATCCTAGTCACTAAATTTCCTTCTCTTTTTCATTTATTATTTATTCTCTCGTTGGATGGAATTGTTCCGAATAGGATATAGACCGTGGAATAATCGTCTGTCTGTGTTGTATCGTTCTTTATATCCATTTCGTTCTTGTAGGACTATTTCAACAGCGTCTAACAACAAATACTTGGGATTATATAAACCTGTATCGTATTCTTCATTTCGACAAGAATTCAACAGCAACAATCACAATTACAATCATAAGCGATACTTTTCATTTACTTTCACGCCATTGTTAAGCAGTCATAATAATAATAATAATAATAGTATGTCTACCGCAACTTTACTTAAGGATAAACGCTGATGATGATGCTAACAAAACTATAGTCACCATGGAAGAGTGCTCTCGATTAACCAACGTGGTCGCTTCAGAATTAGAACGTCCATCCGTTGACAATAGACAATATCGTGTCGTCACTTTACCAAACAAGTTAGAAGCATTATTGATCCATGATCCAGAATGTGATAGGGGCTCGGCGGCGCTAGATGTCAACGTTGGGTCATTTGCAGACCCAGATGATTTGCCTGGGTTGGCACACTTTTGCGAACATTTGCTCTTTATGGGCACTGAAAAGTATCCAGGGGAGAATGATTATAACTACTACTTGAGTGAACATTCTGGCCAGTCCAATGCTTATACATCAACTAACGAAACAAACTACTTTTTTGATGTGTCGCATGAGTACCTTGAGGGTGCTTTGGATCGGTTTGCTCAGTTTTTTATTTCGCCCCTCTTCCTACCAGAATGCCGTGACCGGGAAATCCGCGCAGTTGATTCAGAAAACAAAAAGAACCTGCAAAGTGACGTTTGGCGGCTGCATCAATTGGATCGTTCGTTGGCCAATCCCGCACACCCATATTGTAAGTTTTCCACTGGTAATTTGTATACTTTAGAAACTGAACCAAAGAAACGTGGGTTGGATGTGCGACAAGAGTTGTTGAAGTTCCATGCAGATCATTATTCGGCCAATTTGATGAAATTGGTCGTTTTGGGGCGAGAATCATTGGATACGTTGGAGCAATGGGTGTCGGAAAAGTTTAGTGCGGTTAAGAACATTGATCTACCAGTACCAGAGTTTGATACCTATCCGTTTACCAAGGCTCAGTTAGGTAAAGTGGTTTATGCAAAGCCAGTGATGGATTCCAAGCATTTGACGTTATACTTCCCAGTGCCGGATCAACGACAGCATTTTGAAACAAAGCCAGCCAGTTATTATTCACATTTAATTGGCCATGAGGGTAAAGGGTCATTGCTTCAGTATTTGAAGAGCAAGTCATTAGCATCAAGTTTATCGGCGGGTTCTGAGCATATTGCTAATGGATGTGATGTTTTTGTAATTGATATTGAGTTGACTGCTGAAGGTTTGAAGCGATATGAAGAAGTGTTTGAACATGCATTCTCATACTTGAATATGTTGCGCAAGACGCCAGCTCAAGAATGGATTTTCAAGGAACTTCAAACTCAAGCAGAAATGAATTTCAAATTTCAACAAAAGGTTGGATCAATTGGTACTACATCGCGACTGGCTAGTGTCATGCAACGATTGAACTTGCCTCGTAATACCTTGTTGAGCCACCACTTGTTGCGAAAATACAATGCCAAGTTGATTGAAGAATTTGCTCAATGCCTAACTCCGGAGAATTGCCGATTGTTTGTGGTGGGCCAGGAACTAGAAGGATGCACCGAGAAAGAAAAATGGTATGGTACTGAGTATTGCTACAAAGATATGGATCCAAAGTTGTGTGCGCGACTCAAGAGTGCGCCATTGGTAGAAGATCGATTACATTTACCACCAAAGAATGAGTTTATCCCTACAAACTTTGACGTACAAAAACATGAAGTAGCCCCAGAAGATCGACTACAATGGCCTCGACTGATTCGACGTAACGACAAGATGTTGGTCTGGCACAAGAAGGATGATACGTTTTGGATTCCTAAGGCAGATGTACATATTTTACTCAAGACTCCAATTGCGCAGGCCACACCGGCCAATGCTGCCAAGACTGCCTTGTTAATGTCGTTGATTAATGAAGATTTGGTGGAATTTGCGTACGACGCCGAGATTGCTGGATTGCGGTACGATGTGTCGTTGGTAAAAGGTGGCCTCGGGGTGTATGTTGGTGGATTCAACCACAAGCTGCCTGTTTTGTTGGAACGAATTTTGGAGAAACTCAAGGGGTATAAGGTGGATGTTGAACGGTTCAAGGTGCTCAAGGAAAGACACCAGCGATTCTTTAGAAACTTTGGATACAATGTGCCGTACTCGCAAATTGCGTCGTTTTCCCATTACTTGATGAATGATAATGTTTGGCAGTTGGATGAAAAGGCCAAGGAACTCGACAAGGCTACGCCAGAAGACTTGGATTTGTTGTTACCGGCATTGTTACGAAATTTTCAAATTGAGTTGATGGCAGTAGGGAATCTGACCAAGGATCAGACTTTGGATATTGCCGACTTGACGCAACGAATTATGAATGCTGAGCCGCTGTCAATGGGCCAACGTATCCCACCTCGGTCATATTATTTAACCCCTGGTACCAGTTATTACTACAAAGTTCCGCTTGGGGATCCAAAGAATGTTAATTCGGTGATTGAATATATAGTACAGTGGGGGCGGTTAACGGACCGAAAACTCAAGGCACGACTTGATTTGTTTGCGCAGATCGCAGCGGAACCTGCATTCAACCAATTGCGAACTAAAGAACAACTTGGATATGTGGTGTTTGGCGGTATTCGAGCGACACGAACTACCATGGGGTACCGAATCTTGGTGCAGAGTGAACGAAGCACCGAGTATTTGGAGGAACGTATCGACAGCTTTTTCCACACCGTCATTCGTATTATCGAAGACTTGAGCGAAGAGGAATTCCAAAATCACAAGAAATCGCTCATCTCCAAGAAACGAGAACGACGAAAGAATCTTCGTGAGGAAACCGACCGGTACTGGTCCCATATTCAAAGTGGATTTTATGATTTTACACAACATGAAGACGATGCGCAGCTGGTGGAGAAGGTTGAGAAACAAGAAGTGTTGGACTTGGCGAATAAATATGTATCTCCAAATAGCACCGAACGGGCCAAGCTTGTGGTACATTTGCAGTCGCAATGTACACCAGAACCATCGCTGGAAACTATTATCAGCTCTAGTGTGGTAAACCTGGCCACAAAGGAGAAGATTGAGCTCGAAGCGTCGGATATTGAGGCGTTATGTGAAAAGGCACAGCATGAGAACATTGACGAAATGTTGAGTTTGGTCGAGGCCAAGTTGATCAAGGAGATGGATGTAGACGCTGGCGTCGTCAAGAAGGTGCTAGATAATGCCAAGAAGGATATTCAATCGCGACTGGCTGGGGAGTATACTGGGTACCCTGATGGAGTGGAGATTGATAATGTTGCCCTGTTCAAGGCCAGTATGCCATTGACGGAGGCGCCAATGCCTAAGCATGATTTGTCGACGTACATGGAGAGTGAACCAAAGTTATAGACTAGAGATAGATGTGGATAATATATTATAATTAATTTTGCTTTATGCTTGAATCGATGTTCAACAAAGAGTGCCTGTTGAATTCTAGTGGTGACCTATCATAAAGCTAATGATATAACAGTACCTGAATTGAACTTAGTTGCTACATTGGGCAATTTTGTGGAGTCATCATGACTGCATGGCCCAGCCATAGCCATTCTGGCTCGGAATTACTGGCAAACACACAATCCGATGCTATAACTCATTCAGAGAATATATTCACAATAATAAATAGTATACTTTACATATATAACAAAAATGCAAGTCCCATCCTATTCTGCTTACAATGGGTCCTTTTGTGGAGAGCTCAATGAGATTTGGAAAATCTTGGTCAAACTAGTAGCACTAGCAATATCACCCTTGATCTGCAACTTGTGCGATTGATAAGCGTCCTGCACACCAATCTTACCATCGCAGATCATTTGGAAGGTTTCATCATCAGTTCGAAGCTCAACATCCGGCACAAGCACTTGTTGGTCATCACCAAAATAGACAAGCCGCTTTTCCATCAAGTAATCCTTCTTGACGTCACCTTCTTGCAAGTCGGTCTTGCTGAAGTAAGTTTGTGGATTGACAGTCTTCAAGTACCAGATGGCTTCATCATTTTCTTCGGTTCGCAAGACTACTGCGCTGGTGAAGCCCAGTTGGCATTCCTTTCGGTATTCATCGTCTTGCAAAAACTTGTCTTCGAATCGGTTAAAGTTTCGAGAAGACTTGAATCGAGAGTCAGCGAAAGATTGATTTTGTTGTGGCATTGTGTGATCTAATGTTTTCTTTGTGTTTTCTTGTTTTAGAAGATGATTATTTCAATTGACGAAAGAGAAAAAACCGCTCTCTTTTATAGCTATGAACTTCACGATTTTGTTACCAACGCAATCATATTTCATCACCTTGTGAACCTCCAGTTGTTGCTTCGATTGCGCATTTACCGCGCGGCTGATTCATCGATGATATCATTTTGTTACCACACATACACTACATTTGTCAAACACCATTACGTATCCACCAACATTGGCAGGTTTAGACGCTTGCTATATTCTACTTTTGGTTAGATGGAAAGTAGAACAATATCGAAGTTTCTACTATTCAACTCTTTTGCATTCCTTCGAGGCAAGGTTCCTACCGTCTTCTAAAGTAGGCTAAAATTTAAGCTTACATCGGTTTACTCGGCTTCCCCCTGTTTTTTTCCTTCCCAGCGTAAATCTGAGCACTTGCTGGGAGGTTGATCCAGTCACCAAACAAACCAAAAACGTCGTCTAAGGTCCTAAACTACCGCCGTTATGGATGAATCAATCGCTTCCGTTAAAGAGCGGATAGAGTATCTGGAACATATCGCGGGTCAACAAGATCGTGATTCGGCAGATGCGAGTTTACAACAACAATTAACGGAAATTGAAGCGGCCGTGAATGAACTGCTATACAAACGGCAACCGCAGGCGTTAACTACAGCAGAGCTGCTACATGGTAAGTTCCCCTACCTCAAATCGAAGATAAACCTACGTGCTAACTACATGGGTAATAGATACAAGATTATGGAAAGATGTAGAAACGCTTTGGAATCCTCTAGCTGTGAAAAATGACACAATTCCAGACGATGAGAAACGTGCCGCAGTTGTATCTCGTCTGGACAACCTCGAGCGCGTATTCGCGCAGCTAGAAAACATCGACTCAATTGAACTACCTTCATCAATGAAGTCGCGAGATTTGGCAGCATTACGCGATGTAATCCCCAGCATACAGCAGCGTGTTGACGAAATTGTACAAGTTATTGAGGAGCTAAGTATCCGTACTGCTCAGCTATGTAAAGTTTGGGCAGCCACATTGAACAAGGACAATCAAATGTGGCTCGAGTTTGAAGGCAGAATGCAAGCTTGTGAAAAGGCTCTCAAGCGGCTGGAAGGTGCCAAAAAGGCTGAACTAGACTTTCAATCGAGATACAAATGATAGAGTTTGAAAACAAGGGTTCTGGTCTGACAAAAGGTTGCGGCTTAACGAGCCGAAACTGGCAAGTGCAACTTTGGATGCTTTTAAAGTTAAAACACAGATTATAATTATTAAACAACAAAAAGAGGAGGAGTGGAAAGATATGAGGAGAAGAAGGGTTAATGAGGAGGTATGGAATGACATCCAGGGCGGGTTTCTTTTCTTCACCTTCCTCTTCTTCTTCTCTTTTATCATCAATTACTATTATCCATTCGACAATACCAGGAATAGGCTACTAAAACAAACGAACGAAATAATATCTGCACGACATGAAAAGCTTTTCTTTGGCGATTTTGAGTGTAATTGCAACAGTCGTGCTGGCAGGCGATGTTCCTCCAGCTTGTCTTCTTGCATGCGTCAATGATGTTTCCAAAACAGGGGCTTGTGGAGGTAAAATGAACAATGTGACTTGTTTGTGTTCTCAACAACATGTCGAGTTGCACACTTGCTTGTCCAAGGAATGTCGAAACGACGAAGCGGCTGGGCGAGCAGCCTTTGCCAAGACATGCGATGAACTTGGTGCTCCACTTCCAGAGCTTGATAAGCGTAACATTTTCACTACCGACGATGCACCATTAGGTACCAACAAAGTGGGTGTCGTTCTAGGTGGTGGTAATTTGAATGTGCGACCAAACGCTTCACCAGAGGAGATTGACCGAGCCGTGCAACAAAAGTCAATCAGCGCGGAGATTGCGTCGTCACTAAGGGAAAAAGCCAAGGCGACTGCTTCACCGCCTTTGGCTCCTTCTCCTGGTGGTGGTAAGATGCCTAATGGTCGTGGTAGACCTGGTAAACCTGGTAGTAAGAACAATGCACCACCAGGCAAGAACAATTCACCGCCTGGCAAGTCTGCAGTCGATAAGCAACGACAACGAGAGAAGGATGTGAAGGTTAACAAGGCTAATAAAGCAGCGGCTGCGGCGGCAGCAGCATCCGCTGCAAAGAAACAAGCTGCAGCAAAGTCGGCTGCAGCGGGTATGAATCGAAAAGTATCGGTAGAGAGTGTCGGATATACCAGTCTCGAACCATACTTTACAACGCTGACTGCCCCAGATAGTAAAGTTACCGATCCTGTGGTGGGTGCCAAGAGCACTAGTAAGGGCAGGAATAAGGCTAAGTCTACTACAGGGGGATCTTCTGGCAAAGGCACAGTGATTGATGTTTCAAGCTTTCTTTCGCATACTCGCAACATTAATGCCAAAACTACTGCAAAACCAAAAGATGGTGGCGCCGCTGATTCTGGCATGACTGATCATAGTGTGCTGGGTGAAACTGGAATGTACGGCACAGATATGACTGGGATGACCGAGATGACTGGGTACCCTTCAATGGCAACTGAGACTGGTGGAGGAAGTATGACTAAAGCTGGTGGCGGTGGTAAATCCAAGTCGACCAAAACTGCAGCTGCTGGAGCAGCTACAGCCCTCCGGGTGCCATTATCATCAGTTTCTCTGCTCGGTGCCATTGGCGCATGGTTGTTGGTTTAGCTTTTTAGTATTCTCTCCCCTTAATTCCCTCTCTCAGTATTTTCGATAACCCTTTTTTCATTCATTAGATGATATATTCTATTTTAATTTTTAATTAATAAAAAAGTCGAAGATATACATGCCCTATTTTCAGCCGCAGTTCCCAAAATTAAGCGCTGGCGTCTAGCAAGCGCGTCTATTTTTTTTTTTCTTCCCACGCGCTTGTTTTAATTGTTGCAACACGTTTGATACGATTTTGAGGTATCTTTTCTTTCTTTCTTTTCTTCGACGCGCATTTTGAAATTGCAAAAGTAGAGACAGGCAAGCGCAATGTCACAAGAAGAGCTCACCAAGTTGGAGTTCACGGGTAATATTCTCGCTGATTATGGCGCAGACCAACTAGCTGCATTGAGAGTATGATTAAACGCAAAGAGGCAAAGAAAGCGGGTTCAATGCTAACAATACTGCTTATTAAGACGTTGTTGAACGAACTGAGGCAACTAGGATCAGATACGGACAATATCGACACAGATAGCGTCAAGGAAGTGACAGAGCAGCTTATTTCACCGAAGATTCTGAAAAGTCGGGATGCTGGTATACAAGCGTACGGAGCATGTTGTTTGACAGAGGTGTTGAAGGTGTACGCGCCACACGCGCCGTACTCCTCGGGGAAGCTTGGTGTATGTTGAATTAACGATGGGAAATCAAGATCTGTATTGCTAACTGAAGAGGGTTGTGCGTGTACGTTATTTTAGGAAATCTTCAACTTGTTTCTGAAACAATTTCGACATTTGACAAACCAAGACCATCCGTATTATCAGCAGATTCATCTTCTGGTAGAAACGATAGCACAGGTGCACTGTATCGCGTTAGCATGCGACTTGAAAAATGCCGAAACGATTATCACTAATATTTTCAACATGTTTTACCAAATGGCGAATGAGAAGTTGGCACCGGGGATGGATATTATCATGACGACGATTCTGAGCCAAATTGTGGAGCACTACGAGCAGCCATTGCCGGATAAGATTGTGCATTTGGTGTTTAGCAATTTCCTAAACTACCCAAAGAAGAGTAAAGATGCGAACAATGCTTCTTTGCAGTTGAAGATTCCACCGGGGTATACAATGTCGAAGACGCTGTGTCAGGAGAATGTGGATACGATGGTGAAGTACAGTAATCAGTATTTCAGTACATTGTTGAACCCACGTGAGGACGGAGACGAAGAATATGATATGGATGCATATGATGAAGATGATGAAAATTTTGATACACAGGAAGCCGAAGAGCGGCATCAAATGTCGCTGAATCATAGTAGAACGGTGGAATTGCTGACACAGATTTGGAAGGCGGTGCCAGGGTTGCTAGCGTATGTGATTGGGCAGCTTCAACAGAATTTGTTAATTGACGACTTGAGATTGCGGTTGATGGCGACAGAGGCACTTGGCAACATGATAATGTTCTCTACTCCTCAGGGGGACTTGGTCCGTGATCATTTATCGGCATATAATGCATGGCTGGGGCGGGTTAAAGATCGGTCGCCGCAGATCCGGTCAAAATGGACTGAATGTGCAGGGTTGATTTTACGTACTCGGCAACATGTCACGAAGGAATTGGTCAAGAATTTTATCGAGAGAATTGATGATACTGATGAACGGGTGAGAATTCGTGCTTGTGACAGCTGTGGACAGCTTGGTAGTGATATTGTTACCGAGAAGATTGCTAGGCATTATCAGGGCGAGCCGGTACTGGGGGCATTGGCAAGCCGATTACGAGATAAACGGCCGCAAGTGCGAGTACATGGGTTCCATGCAGTCGGCAAGCTGTACAGTGATTCGTATGGTAAAGAAGGCGCATATGGGGAAGTGTTGGATTGGGTTCCTTCACAGGTGTTTGATCAACTATATTTGAATGATAAGGAGGTGAATGAGTTGATTGATGAGACGGAGTTTGAATACCTATTCCCCAAGGAACTGGATAGTACGAAACGAACTATCCGTATTTTAACGGTAGTCAAAGGTCTAAGCGAGTCTGCCGGTAAAGCATTCAGTGCGTTATGTAAACGACAAGTGGAGACTGCTCGGTACGTCAACTTGTTGTTGGTAACAGTAAAGAAGAAGCAAGAAGCAGGAGGTAAGATGGATGCGCAGTTGATCAAGCAGATCCAAGCAATGAAGAAATTCTTTGGCGAAATGTTCCATAATGGAGATAAGATTGCTGAAATGATTGATTACTTGATGGATTCGAACAACAAGGCGCTGTGTAAGTTAATCAGCCACTGTGTGAACCCGGATACCGAATACAAGCAGGTAGTGACTTCCATAACGGAGGTTCTCAAGCGATGTCCAACTAAACATGCGGCAAGTTTCAAAATGTTCCTGTATCGAGCGAGTTACCTGGTGTGCAATAAGGATATCATTACTCCAATTGTTGAATTGAGTCGACGACATGATAGTAGTAGTGGCGGTGACCTGGGTCACTCAGCACATGCGTTCTTGCGAGAGATTGCTACACATTGCCCTGTGTTATTGTCCAATCAGGCTAGTGAACTAACTCAAATCATCCAGTCGGTGGAATTGGGCCAGGAGGGCAACGTGGATACTCTAAAGGCTGCTAATTTATTATTCAACAAGAAACCTGAGTATTTCAGCCAAGATGATGCGTTTATCCGTGCTGTATACCGATTGAGCGTGGAAGGGACACCTTCTGAAGCCAAACAAGCAGTGAAGTTGTTCCGATATAGCAACAAGAAGGAGATGTACTATTCTGATTTGCTGGATACCATTATTGATGCATTTAATACCTGCGATACCGTGGCGAAGCGGGATGAAGCAAAGATGACTACCAAATTATCGGCATTGGCGCAGTTGGTATTGTATACTCCGGAAGCTGTCGATGCACATCAAGAAACCATCACGCCGTATCTTGTGAAAAACTTTATCCTGCAGAATGAAGCTCCAAAGCCTTCAGCAAGCGAGGAAGGTGGTGATGGTGGTGAAGAGGATGAAGAAAGTTGGCTGGAGGATAGTGAGCTGGATGATCATTGCTTAAGGAAGATGATGGCGTTGAAGGTGTTTGTCAACAAACTTCGAGCATATGACGGGTATGAGAATGCGCAGGAAGTGGCCAAACCGTTGTTCAAGATGCTGTTATCGCTTATTGGCAATGGCGGAGAAATCTCTCGAGCTCAGGATACACCGCCTGCACATCGTGTGCGTCTACGGCTCGATGCTGGTCTAAAACTGCTCAAGTTAGGTAAGATTCCGACGTTTGAAAAGATGATCCGAGCCCAAGATTTGAACAAGCTAGTGCTATTGTTACAAGATGGCGTATTGCAAGTCCGCTCGCGGTTTGTCAAGACTTTGACACGGTACTTATCTGTTGGGGTGTCGCCTAGTGACCCGACAATAGGCCTGCCAGACCGGTTCTTGCCGTTGGTGTTCATGATGGCATATGAAAACGACGATGAACTGTATAACCACGTTACGACATGGATCAAGGCCAAGTTTGCTCGGCAGGTGGCTGCCATGGAACTTGATTCCAGGGCCAAACCCTCGTTTGAGCGGTCATTGGCAAGACTTTTGTCAATGTTATCTCATCATCAAGAATACTTGCAGTCTGAAGAAGAGGAACGATCAGATTTGTTAAAGTTGACGCAGTATGTGTTGTATTACTTGACGTTGATTGCTAATCGAGATAATATCTCGTTGATCTTTTATGTTGCGCAACGAACCAAGCAGTTCCAAGATTATGAAGAGACGGATGATTCTAACCGCCGGTTATATTTGATGAGCGATTTTGCACAAATGCTGATACTCAAGTTCAAGGA
>JAKTQM010001188.1:37790-55271 GCA_030558825.1 Blastobotrys niveus
GAGGAGGAGGAACAAAAGCAAGAAGAGGAAGAGGTGGAACCTGCGCCGAAACCAAAACCAAGGGGTAAACAGGGTAGTAAGAGTAAAACTAAAGCGCAAGGTACCAAGACGAAGAAGAATGGTGGCAGCAATGGCGCTACAGTCTCGCGAAGGACGTCGCGGAAACGACACAGCGACCAGTCTAACAAGGAGAATGTTGACGATGACGGTGATAATGTTGATGCAGATAGCGACGCAGCGGTTGAGCCCAAGTCCAAACGAGCAAAGAAGAGCCCATCGCCGCAGGTGGAAGAAGAATCATCAAATCGTCGTCGGTCTGGGCGGTCACGACGTGCTGTGGATTACTCTGCCTAATCCCTTCCCCTCATTTTTTTCTGAAATCTAATGCATTGATAAATGAAGATATATATAAATATATATTACTACCATTGTTTCTTTTTTTTTTCTCTCTCGTATAACTAATCTTAAATAAATGAAGACTGAACGAATAAAAGAGTAAGTGGCTAGGAGGTTAAAAACTCCATCAACTTATCTCGACCCTTGACACGCATCAGCTTCTGGATCGCCAACAATTGCTCACGTTCACCCACATCTATATCATTCATGGCTGCATCCACCAACAACTCCATATGCCGCTTCGTCGCTACTTTATCCGCTTCCACTGTTCCCACCGCCCCCAATTGGCACAAATCTCTCACCAATTTCCTTTCTCTATAGTTTTTGGTCGCCAGCTCATCTAATGCCGATAACACCTGCTCTGCATAACTTTCACCATCATCGCGATGTTCCCCGACGTATTCTATAAAGTCAAGCAAAATCGCATCTTCAGGCAGTTTGTACACAACATCGTCAATAGCAAAGTTGCGCACCAAATTCTTAGGGCGCGTCGCTGCTAATCCGCGTCTCGTCTCACGAATTTCTGCAAGACCAGGCGGCACCTGCCCATAAAACTCTTCATCTACTTCTTCCCCATCCTCATCGTCAGATTCAGAATCTATTTCAATGTTATGGCCAGTGTGGCGGAACCGACGCGGAACAGCAGGGCGTTCATACGTGACGCGCCGCGGGCGGCGCGGCCGCCGCACGCCGCCCTCCGAAGTGTCAGCAGCGTGATTGGGACACCGCCACTTGGCCATGGGCTGGACCACAGGTGGGTCGACGCAGTCAGCGTGGAAATGCAATGAACATAAATCGCAGGTAAGAATGGCGACCCCATTGAGAGCTGATTTTTTACATCGATGGCATAGGATCGGATTATTGTTTTTGTCGAGGAGGGCTTTGAATGGGTCGTCTGCTTCGTTGAAGTTAATGCGGCGGTTAAGGGTTGTAGCAAAGCTGGAAGATGCCGGCTGTTTGATATGATTCGCTTCGAGATCGTAATCGCCTGTTTCAAGAGTGATCACCCCTTCATACCTGTCACGAGTTTCTTGTGGTAGCATGAACATCATGGGGTTACGTTCGTTCATTTGGTTGATGAGTTGTGCCCAGATACCATATTTGAGGCGTTTTGGTGGGTTGCGTTTAACTTCGCATTCACGACAGTGCCATTCTCCCTCGGGTAGTGATTCTTCGTCGAGTGGTGGGTCAACGCAGCTGAAGTGGAATGAACGTGGACATGTTTCGCAGCATAGAAACCGGCCGTATCCGCCGCATGCTGAGCAGAAATCGTTATTTATCAGATCCACATCTGGTTGCTCTTGCTTGACCGATGAAGACGGCGCAGCAGCGGACGCCTTTGCGTCGTTTTGTGTAGAATTAGTGTTTTGAGAATTGGAATTGGAATTCGAACTCGAATTCTTTAAAGATATTGTTTGCGGTGGTCTAGAACCCTCTGCCTGCTTCTCTGTTGGCGAGCTTTTGCTGCTGTTATTATTGCTCTTTTGTTTCGATGGAGTCTTGTCCCCACCGTTCAGATTCTTTGTTGTGTCGCCATTACCAGCATCGCTGGCGCTATCACTAGGAGGTTTCGAGTTTGGCGATGACATTGTAATCTTTATCCTTTTAACCTTGGGTTGGTCACCCGAATTCGGCGCCGTTGAGTCTGTAATACTTTGTGACCGTTTCTTCGTCTTTGGCTCTGCTATAGCAGAAGAAGACGATGATTGCTGGCTGCTGCTGGTGCCGTTGTTGCGTGCCACCGGAGTGCCTCTAATAGCACTGTCTTCTACGATATCATCATATACGCTAGTTTGCAACTTCTCGCGTAAATGTGAATCATCAGGAGGAGAAGATAACGCAACCGGTGTCTTTGGAGGTGCCGGTGACTGATTCCTTGAAGATGACGCCGTGACATTTTCGCTACCATCGCCCCGCCTCGATGACGAAGTCGGTAACACGAGCGATGAAGATGCTGTTGCCGCAGACGATGACGACGTCTGTGGCATGGTCAGTTTACTTGGAGGAAACTGATTCAATGCATATCCTGTATATATCGGCGTTTGTGACGGCAATTCAGGTTCCCGCCAACTTGGAAGATTAGCTGACGATGACGACAATGCTGCCGCCGCGTTGATTTTGGATTCCCTCCGAGGACGAGTGTTGCTCCTAGATAACTTTATCGTCGTGTTCGCATTTGCGGTGGTGGGCCTACTATTGGTATTCTTGACATCACTGGTGCTGCGTTTCTTCTTCATCATCCAAAGTTGTGTAAAAAGTTGTGTGGAGGATGTTTTGGCGTTGTATATATGTAATGATGAGGCTTTTGGTACCACCCGCCTCCAAATTGGGCCCTTGAGGTTCTGGTTTTCCGGTTTCGGTTTATCTCAGATTTGGTAGTGTATAAGCTCGTGAGTCAGTAATGGAATACAGACGAACTGCTTGGCTGGCTCTTTTGCCCCGGAAGGTGTTCAACAAAAAAAGGTACTGGTATCGTGCGATGGATGGAGTAGCGCAGAAAAAAAAATATAAACCACAAGAAAAAAGGAAAAAAAAAATATGGTGGTGGTAGAAGAAGGGTGTATTAAGATGTTTGAGATAGGTGCACAATTATTTGATAGAATGCAGTGATAGACGTAAGAGGTTTATTAATTGAGATTTTGGAGTTAAATGGGATTAGTATTTACGATTGAGGTCAATGAATGGCGTTAAGGGAGAGATCTGTTGGTAGTTGTGTGCAACCTTTGCGGGAATAAAAAAAAATTACGAGAAAAACCGGGCAGGTAATTGTTAGGTGGGGTGTCGCTGGACGGGTTAGATGAAACGAATTGGAATTGATAGATGATGATTCAACTGAGATTGTAGATTAGAAACGATATGATAGTGAAGGAGAGTACTAGATGTCTATAGATTGGCACAAACAGGTGGTATACTAGACACCTCCTCTATCATTACTCCAAGCAGAGAAAGCGGCAAGCAGCGAGAGAAGCGACAGATATGTGGATTGCAGCTGTATTTGTACATAAATAATATCTTTCGACACAAGTACGAATATAATGTTTATATAATCTAAGCGTCAGTCTTGGCCTTATTGTTCTTCTTCTTAGTCTTCAATGGCTGAGCAATCAACGCCTTCAAGTCTTCATCTTGAATCTTCTTTTCAGTCTTGATTTGGTTTTCAAAGTCTGGCACTGGAGCACCAGAGAACTTCAAAGTACCATTCTTGGTCAAGGCAATGGTAGTGAAGAATTGGGCCACAAATTGACCTGGCTTGTCGTACATGACTTCATATGGAGTGATCAATTGATGGTTAACACATTCACTCAACCCCATTCGAGCCTTCTTAACATCATCCATGTTTCGCAACGTGAATGGGAAGGCACCAGCCTTCTTTTGAATTTCAGAGAAAGTAGCTCGAGAAGCCTTGAGTCGCAATTGATACGTAATGTCATTCTTCTTGAAAATGGTGGTTGGCTTTTGACCACCAGAGCAGTTACCATCACCAGTAGTAACCAAAACGTCCAACCCGTACACTTCACCTTCTTCAAAAGTACAAGTTTCAAAGTCTCGCTTGTGACCTTCAGTTGGGTTCAAGATGATTCGCTTCTTGCCATCAACAACATTCTGTTTTTGTTCATTGGACAACATACCTTCCATGGCCTTGACACCAAATTCGGCACATACCTTATCGACGATCTTGGTTACATCAAAGTTCTTGTTACCTGGCTTGATGGTTCGGATAGCAGCTTCAGTGGCGTACCATGCAGCAGCAATGGCATCAGCCTTGGCACCTTGAGCTGGTTCACCAACCACAATGGTGTCAGCGACAATGGACCCGTAACCATCGATTTGAGCACCGAGGCAGATCTTGACAACATCACCAGTCTTCAATTCCAGCTTGGCTTCTGGTTCGTTTTCCAATGGAGACAAGTGGGCAACAATGTGGTTTGGAGAGATAGTAGTAGGGAAACCGATACCCTTGGAAATGTTCTTGCCCTTGTAGATTTTATCGGTAGCTTTGGTCAATTGTTCATCACCTTCCTTGCAAAGATCGAACACCTTAGCACCAGCAACACATTTTTCCTTAATGCTGGCCAGGACATTGGCGGAGATTTCGCCAGCGGCCTTGTACTTGGTGACCACATCTGGGTTATTGATGGAGTTATCAACTATGTGGAGATTGAGTTGTTAGCAATTTGGGGGTCAATTGACTTTATTTATAATTCAATGATCCTTTCATACCTGTTTCTTTCTTATCAGACATTGTTAAAGTGAATTGATTTATGGGACTTTTGTGGAGATGAAGAAGAAAAAGATTGCAAGGATATTTTGTGCGCAGTTTTTTTTTTTTTTTCGAGAGCGTCAAACAACAGCCACATACGCATTGCAATGAGCATGGGCATGGGCATGGGCTTTTTGTTTTTGGGGCGGCTTTGCTGGGCGCACGCAGATGGGAACACGCGCTGAACGGCTCGTGGTTGCCATGACGACCCACACTTTGATGTCTGAGCCCTGCCAACTATCACATAATGACTCTTCTTCTTCTCTATTTCAACCCAGAGATTGATCATTGATCTTCTTTTCTTCTCGACAACAATGAGCAAAACAATAGTTAGAACACTAGCAACTAAAGCTAGTCGATTCACACCGACATCAGGCACATACCCAATTGGATTCAACGCCGGTGGGATCCATTGCGGAGTGAAAAAGAAGGCTAGTGAAATGGATCTGGCAATGATTGTATCTGATCGACCATGTTCAGCTAGTGCTGTGTTCACCACTAATGTATTCAAAGCAGCACCAGTACAGGTTTCTCAAAAAGTGCTGGACCAGACCCATGGCCGAGGGTTGCAAGCATTGGTGATTAATTCTGGTAACGCTAACGCGGTGACTGGCGAGCAGGGCATGAAAGACGCCCTAGCCATGAGTGAGACAACCGATAGAGCCATCAAGAGCGACACACACCAACCATCGACACTTGTCATGTCAACTGGTGTAATTGGGCAGAACTTGCCTAGTGATAAGATCCTGGATGGGATTCCGAAGCTGGTGAAACAGCTTGGGTCTAGTCATGAACACTGGTTGAACTGCTGTAAAGCAATTTGCACTACCGATACATTCCCCAAGTTCATGTCCAAGGAATTCACGCTAGGTGAGGATACGTACCGAATTGTGGGGCTGGCAAAGGGTGCCGGTATGATCCATCCAAATATGGCGACACTGCTGGGGATGTTTGCAACGGATGCGCCAGTAACTCCTCGTGCCTTGAAAGCTGCCCTGTCGTATGCGGCGGAACGATCTTTCAACTCCATTAGCGTTGACGGTGACACCTCGACGAATGATACTGTTGCAGCATTGGCAAATGGTGCTGCGGGCGGCCAAGAAATCGATATCGATAAGAAGCAACGATTCAATGCATTGCAAGAAGAACTTACAGGATTCGCACAAGAACTGGCGCAGTTGGTGGTTCGAGATGGTGAAGGGGCAACCAAATTTGTAACGATTCAGATTGAAGATGCGCAATCACACAGTGAAGCAAAGACGATTGCAAGTACCATTGCTCGGTCACCGTTGGTCAAGACGGCCATGTATGGGAAAGATGCCAACTGGGGGCGAATCCTGTGTGCTACGGGTTACTCTGGTGTTCATGTTGATCCAGCTCATACCAGTGTTTCGTTTGTTCCATCTGATGGGTCTGCGGAATTGAATCTGTTGGTCAATGGCGAGCCACAAGTTGTAGACGAGACTCGAGCTAGTGAGATTCTTGAGCATGAAGACGTGACGATTCGTGTCAATGTCGGTACTGGCGGCGGTGTTAGTACAAAATACTGGACGTGCGATTTTAGCCACGAGTATGTTACGATTAACGGTGATTATAGAACATAAAAAGATAATTTTATTAGCTGTAAGTTATGAAAGAACAAAAGAAAAAATAAGAGATTAATGATATGAAAAATGCAAGTGAAGCTATGCTGCCGGTAGTGGACCTGTGCTGGTGGTGCCAGTACTTCCACCACCACGCCCGCGACCACGACTCCAACCTCGAGCCCGTCCTCTGCCTCGACCTCGACCTCTTCCACGTCCACGTCCGCGCCCTCTTCCTCGTCCTCGGCAATCGAAGTCGATATTTTCTTTGCCAGGTGCTTGCTTGTACATACTACTTGCTTGGCTGATGGTGGAAGTATTTGTCTTGTCAGCATAAACAGAAGTAGCAAAGGAGGAGTTGGCATTCGTGTCTAGTTCTACAATGGGTCGCATCATGCCAAAATTGCCGCATCCTTCGCCAACAATATGCTCGTTATATAACCGATGTTGTGTTTGTTCTGCAGTTCCATTGGCGTTGTCATAATAGTTTCTTTCCTGTAGTGCTGTTTCATATCCTCGCTCTTGTTCAATTCGTTTCTAAAGAATAAATAGATACATGCAAATGTCCAAAATGTTAGTAAAATTCTTGAATGTCCTCTATAATCCAAGACGTTTTTCATTCCTTGTACCACCCCAGTAAAAGACCCTAGGGCAGAGAAACCGGCTAACAATGACCCCCAAGCTACGCGTTGTTAACCAAATTGTTCTCGTCTTCCTTCATCTTTACCTTCAAAAACACAGCTGAAGATAACGAAAACACTCGCTCCTGTTCACTAATTGTGGCACGTCGCTTATTTGGATTACTCTTGTTATAATTTTCAAACCCCTTGACGACGTTGCCATTCTGTGTTTCTTCGAGATAGGCGCCTTCGTATTTATAAATCTGTTCTTCCAAAGTATTAAGCTGACGATCGAGTCCTCGTTTCTTGTTAATAGCTTCCTTGAGTTCTTTCTTCATCTTCTCATACTCAGCAGTCAACCGTGTTCGTTCTTCTGCTGTCATTTGCTCCTTGCCATTGCTGCTGGTTTGTGACTTGGTTTGTTTGGCTTCTTTCTTAACTGACCCGTTAGCTTTTCCATTAGCTGATCCGTTGGAGGGTTTGGATGGGGTTGTTATTTTTTCTTTGTCTGATTTATCGCTGGTTTTGTTGGTTTGTGGAGACTTATTCTTGTCAGTCTCGCTGGCGTTTGAAGCATCTTTCTTATCTGCCTTTGCTTCTGTTGCCGCATTTTTTTCTTCCGAGGTAGCTTCCTTGGCCCCTTCTTTGGAAGCAGATGTAGACTGCTCTTTCTTGTCTTCTGTAGGTTCAACAGAAGCAGATTTTTCTTTCGGAGGCATCCTATCTACGTAGTTGTGTGATGGTGATGTGTGAGGAAGAAGAGAAAAAGTCGAAGGAAGAAAAAAAAATAATCCATTTTAAGCGCTGGCTGGGCTTGGGTGAGCACGATAAGAAAAGTACCTCAAACCAGCCACAGAATATTCCCTCTATCAACCGGTTTTCGGCAAATACCCTGACAGCGTTTGTAAATCTGTTTTTTACGACGCTCAGTAAGGACTTCATCAACTGGGTCGTCGTTATGAGTCGGATAAATGTGGCCGTGAGCCAGCTAATCCAATGGCCAGCCCTCTACCGCAGCGACTCGTTTTCAAAAATTCGAGCATGCCAGATGTATCTCGAGCATAAATCATCAATTCTGGAAATATTCATGCATCATTTCGAGTAAACTTTATTCCATATCTTATTGATTAATTAATCAAGTCATTCAGTTTAAGAAGACTAGGATAGATAAGATAATCAACGTTCGCTTTCTGACGGTCAGCGGCCTCCAGGGCCGAACGGGGACGCGCTTTTTTTTTGTCCCAGCTGCCCGTTTTGACGAGATTTTGTCACCACCCACACACCCTTTCTCTCTTTTTTTTCTGCTCACACACTTCTTTTATTTCAACTCATTTATCAACAGGACGCGTATCTAGATCAAAGTTTTGTCCTTACATTCTAATATTCTGAGGTTACCCGTTAGTTGAATAAAACGAGGCATACGACCTACTCTCAGAACTTATAGACCAATCACCATGTCGTATCAACAACAACCATTCAACTTTCAACCTCAGTACCAACAGGGTGCTGGTCAGATACCAGGGCAGCCCCCACAGCAGCAGCAAGGCACCCCTCAACAAATGTACTCGCAGGGAGTACACGATCCGTATCAGGGCGTTCAACTCCAACAACAGGCTCAGTCGCCCCAAATGCATCAACAACCGCAACAGTTTGCTCAACAATATGGCGGGTCACCAAGCGGGAACGGGTCGCCAGTACCTCCAGGGGCAGCAGCAGCTGCTGCTGGCTATCGTGCATCACCATATCAAAACTACCCTCCGAAATATCCTAATCAAGCAGCCGCTGCTGGTGGCATGCCAAAGTATCAACAGCACCCGGCGGCCGCGATGCAGTATCAATCTCCTCAAGCCCAAGCACAGGCACGAGCCCAAGCCCAGATGATTCAGCAGCAACGTATACAGCAACAAGCTCAACTCCAGCAGCAGCAACAGTTGCAAAAGCAGAAACAACAACAGATGCAGGCGGCAGCAGCCCAACCACAACCTCATCCGCATCCGCATCCGCATCCTCACCCTATGCAGCATCAGCAAGCTCCCGTGCCAGGACCGAGTCCATACCAGGTGCAAGCTGCGTCTCCTCAAGTTGCAAATACAGCTGGTCCAGTTGCCAATGCCCCGTCGATTTCTAGCGCATCATCACAACCTAGTTACTCGACGAATGATGAACTTTTGGAAGTTGTCGACACAAAACTAGGTGAACCGAAGGATTTGAATGAAAAGTTACTACAAAAGTATATCAAGAAGGATGCATTGTATGAAAAGGCTTTGGAAAGGTCATCCAAACGGGAACAAGATATGGTCCGCAAGAAGTATGTTGAGTTGGATTACTACGCACAAGCTCGAATGTATAGACAGTCACAGATTGGTATTGTGTTTGGTGAAGGATACCAAGGGTACGGCAATGGATGGACAGGGAAAAATGCAGTGCTACAATACCCACGCGATCGTAAGCGAGCCAAGCGACATGCTCGAGAATATATCATGTCTGACGCGCTCCGAAAACAAACCGCCGAAGCTAAGGAAACGCTGTGTCCTGTTCGACTCGATCTTGATGCAGACAGGTTCCGACTTCGAGATACATTTACATGGAATGTTACCGAACCTGGCATTGATCTCGATCTATTTGCTGAGCATTTACTAGAAGACTTTGCTCTGCCACCGGTATACCGAACTAAAGTCGTCCAAGCAATCAAAGAACAACTCGACGAATTTCATCCTCATGTCTATACCAAAATCTCCCCCAGCAGCAATAATGATGAAGACATGAGAATCGTGATTAAATTGGATATCACCATTGGCCAGCATAACCTTGTTGACCAATTTGAATGGGACATGAACTGCGCCGACAATTCCCCTGAGGAATTTGCTGAGCATATGTGTAGGGATCTAAGTTTATCCGGTGAATTTGTCACTGCTATTGCCCACGCCATTCGAGAACAGACACAATTGCATACACGATCACTTTTCCTCACGGGGTATCCATTCGATGGCAGTGCTGTGGAAGATGACGATATCAAGCGAGAGATTCTACCGTCTGTGAATCACGACGATATTCTCCGGGGCAAACAAACCGTTAAGGACTTCACTCCAATGCTGCATGAAATTCCAGATTTTGAACTGGATCGTCAAGATAAAGACCGAGAGCGGGATTCACGACGCAAAAGACGACAAGGAAGAGCTGGACGACGGGGTGGTCCAACGTTACCAGATTTGCGAGAATCGGTGCGAACCTTCCGAACACCAGTATACAATGCTGTACTGCCTGGTGGTGTCGACAAGAATTTGGAGTTGTTGCGTAAATACGCTGCATCAACTGCGTTGGAGAATTCTGAAGAAGATGATGACGAGGAAGGTCTAATGATGAATTCGGGGCGACGGGGACGACGCGCCGCACACGCCGCACAGGCGGCTATTTCGGGCCAAATTCATTATAATAACAATCCGCATTCCACGCTCAAATTCAATTCACCAGGTCGTCCACCGTTGCAGAAGGTGGCAATGCAGAATAGCGCGGCAGCGGCTCAACAGCAGCAGCAAGACCGGCCGGTGGTGCATCATGGTCGTGGCAGACCGCCGTTGAATCGGCACTTGCGTGCTGCTAGTAGCAGTAGTGAGAGTCCGGCGCCAATGGTGGGTGAATATATGGTAGTGTTTAGAGGTCCAAAGGTCATGCAAGCGATGCTAAAACGTCAGAGGTAGACATTTTGTTTTAATATATATATAATTTACTAATTACTGTTCGATGCGCTCTCTGCGTAATCAATGTTTTGAAGACAAAATGGCAAGTGTAAATTATTCATACTGATACCAAAAAATACTGTTTCTATATGTTTCAAAATTACTGCCCCATGGACAACAATTGCATGGCTTCGTCCAACCCATTAGTTCGTTCACTAATCTTAGCCTTCAAGAATGGAACAAGTTCATCCAACTTGATATCATCACCCTGATAATTGGCATCTTGTCGACCCATTTCCTTAACTTTAACCATGCCCTGTTCCAATTCCGATTCACCAAGAATAACTGCGAATGGGATACCAGCTCGTTCGGCGTTTTCAAACTGCTTTTGCAACTTGACCTTTTGCTTATACATAAACTCAGCAGCAATGCCACCCTTCCAGAGCTGGTTGACCACCTGCATTCGTTCTGGTAACAGGTCAGCACCGACAGCCATAACATAAGCTTGGGTATTGGTGGCTCGGGCCTTGTCGTACAAACCTTGACGGGCCTTGATAATGGAGAACAATCGTTCAACACCAAACGATGTACCGATACATGGGATAGACACTTCCTTCTTCTTCTTCTTGCTGCCGCTAGCGCTGTTGGCGAACATACCCACCAAGTTATCATATCGGCCACCAGCCATGACGGACCCAACACCAACATTCTCAGAGTTATCGTCATCACCAGTCTTCTTCTTTTGCTTTTCAATCTGCTTCTTTTCTTCTTCGGTCAAGGTTGGAGGAGCGGATGCAGCAGTAACCGCTTCGTAAATCAACCCAGTGTAATAATCCAACCCTCGAGCAAGCGACAAATCAAAGCTCAAGTATGGTAGCACATTGAAAGCCTTGAGATATGGCAGCACAGTCTGCATGTCCTTAATACCCTCGGCAGCAGATTCTTCAGCCATCAACTCTTCGTCACTGCTCAATTTGTTCAATACAGTTTCGAAGTCACCCTTCAATTGGACATATTCACCAATTCGATCGGCAACTTCTTCTGGTTGAGCCTTATCTTCGACCATCTCTCGCTTAACTTCAGACCATGGAGATTTATCCAACTTATCAACGGCAGATGACACCTTTCGGACGTCTTCTTCCTTGACACCGCACTTTTTGAACAACCCGTCCAAAATCTTTCGGTGATTAACCTTAATAGTGAAATCATTAATGCCCAAAGCAGTCAATCCTTCGACTGCCACCGACAAAATTTCCGCGTCAGGAACCATCTTGTCGTATGTCCCAGCAATATCAAAATCGCATTGATAAAACTCTCTCATTCGACCTTTGGTCATGGCCGGTTGATCTCGTCGGTAGACCTTGGCAATGTGGTACCGCTTAATATTCTGGATACCATTCATGGCAACGTAACGCGCAAATGGCACTGTCAAGTCGTATCGAAGAGATGTCAATTCCCCACCTTGATCTTCCAAGTTGTAAATCAATTTCGAGTCTTCCCCGTACTTACCGGTAAGAACCTCCCGAAGTTCAAAAACTGGTGTATCAATTGTAATACCACCGTGTCGCTTGAACACGTTGGTCAAGGTTTCAAACACTGCTTGTCGAATAGTCATATCTTTATCAGCCCAATCCTTGGTACCTTTTGGCACCTTCAAAGTGAATTGGTCTTCGCTTTTCTTCGACTGCTTTTTTCGTTGTTCCTGTTGTTGTTCGGACATGACGCTGAATAATCTCCGGGAAGGTCTTGTTAAGGCTCTAGAATATATGACAGCTCTATTGAGCATGTAAAAGAGTGAAAAAAAGAGTTTAGAGATGGAGTGTGGAAGAGAATGTTGCGAGATCTCTCTCGAAAAAAAAAAAAAATTGTTTTTTATTTCGAATTTTTCAGCGCCCGGCACTGGCCCCATCCCGTTTCCTATCCCAAACTTTGACCATCAACACATTACGTCCTCATTCAACAGTCGTTATCAAATGGATATTGTAAAGACGCTCCTTCAGTCAGTCACACGAGGGTTTTATGACCTTCGTAGCATGCTGATTATTGACGCTCTGCTGGTTCATTCAGCCTTATCCGATGATGAGTTTCAGATCCTACTTGGAATTCAAAAGAAAGAACTTCGAGCAACATGCGCTAAACTCAAGGAAGACCATATGTTGACAGACCATATAGAGAAAGTGGAAATCCCAGGACAGCGACCACAGTCAAAGACTTACTACTATATTCATTTCACAGAAACAGTCGACGCAATCAAGTGGAAGATGCATAAAATTGTAAATACATTAAAAGAGCAAATGGGCAACGACGCTCAACCACAGGGCTATATATGCGATCGATGCAAGACAAGGTACTCGCAGATGGAAGCGCTGACAAACTTTTCACCGGAACGTAACGAGTTTATCTGCGATGTATGTGGAGAAGTACTACGACAGGACGATTCAACAGCTGAAAATCAAGCCAACCAGGAACGATTACGAACACTCATGACACAGATCCAACCGATTATCGATGCGCTAAGGAAGATTGACGATGTAGTAATACCCGAGAATACATTCGCCAGTTCAATAGCACAACAGGTACCGGTTGTTACAGGAGACGGCAGCAAACTACCACAGGTCACGACCGTCTCTTCTGGGGCGTTACCAAATGCGGGCGTTCGAAGTGGCGACAGGGCTATCAACGGCGCGGCACAGTATACTGTCAATATCACGTCCGAGCAAGAAAATGCCGAACTCGAAGAGAAGCAAAAGAAGGAGAAGGAGCGTATGGCAGCAGAAAACGCCTTGCCGGCTTGGCATGTCGAGTCTACAGTTGGCAAAACTATGGGTATTGGCAACAACGGTGGTGGTGCCAATGGAGTAGAAGTTAAGGATGAAGGCGAGCAAGAGGACAATGAAGATATCAAACCAGATATTACCAATGGTGATACTGAGGATAGTGGTGCTAAGAAGGAAGGAGATACCTCGGCTGATAAGGCACAAGAAGATGCATTGGCTGCCTACTATGCACAGCTAGAAGCCCAGCAAGAGGAAGAAGAGGAGGAGGAAGACGATGACGAAGAAGAGGAAGATTTCGAAGAAGTTGAACTGGAGTAAAGTCCTTTTTTTTATTGGAAAAAAATTGGCTATTAACTTAACAAAAGTGTTTTGTTATATAAATATATTTATAAATACAAGAGTGTATTGCATGATCATCATCCACCCCAAGCATCTACTTGAACCGCTTCTCTGCAATTGCGGTACCGTATTCTTCATAATCCTTCTTTGTAACCCAGTGCTGCTCATCAAAATGCGCCATACTACCAATAATCGATGCACCAGTCCACGCCGCATTAGCACGTTCAATCGGTTGAGCCACCCGCGGCTTGTAGTTATTAACCCACTGTGAAATCTCCGTTTCGAGCCGTGGAATAATGCCTGGCAATTTACCAGTACCACCAGTCACGATCACATTGTTCAGTAGGCTCGACGTAACTTCTGATGCCATTGAGTTTGGTCCCGAGCAATACTGTGGTGCACGCGATAGTGCTGCATACAACAAATCACCCAACCCTTGGGTCGATGCACCTTCAGGAAGCGGCACATTCTGCAGTTGATACTGTGCTGGTCGGAATAATGGTTCTGTACATGCTAGTCGTTCGTTACCAAAAGTCAAGTTGAATCCATCAGGGAATTCAAATGGACGGCTCATGGTCGGTGGTGGCGGTTGTCCACCATTCAATGGCCAATGACTCATTTGCAGTGTGCTTTCTTTAAACTCATTCAATACGCGCTGGATTTGATAATTCTTGTAGGATTCTCGGATCGCGCCATCTGGGAATGTCTTGAGCTTCACGTTGGTAGGCTGTTGCCCCGGTTCGACGTTATGTGCTTTCTTTTCAATAGCATACGGCGGGACAATTGGCCCCTGGAGCTGTTGGTTGAGATGCGCCATGATATGGATATTAAGGAAATCCCCCGCAAAACGGGTATGGAAACTAGCCTTTGGCAGTAGTGTACCATCAACAATCGGAGTGACGGCTGCAACGCTGGACCCGATATCCACCACAAGCGCCGTCGGACGTGCACCTTCATACGCGACACATAGTGGAGACTTGACCAGTGAAAATACCGGTACTTCTAGATCTTCAAATGCTACTTCCAATGCTCGCTGTTTGTTGGCAATAGGGTTCCATACCTGTTCTGTCACCACCAGCGGTTGTTCGCTCGGATCGGCCTGTAGTTTTTCGTCGTAAACCCACTTCCACAGTTTGGACATGGCGTTCCAATCCTGGACACAGCCTTCAGACATGGGAGAATAGATTTCCTTGCCGTGATGCACAGTATTCACCTGTTCGTCGCCGAAATAATACTCACCAGCGTCATCTTTCCCGTACACGGTGGGTACGATGTGACGGGGTTCGTTCTCGCCAGAGTACCCGACACGTGTCCATGACGACCCGCAATCTATGACAATCGATGTCACGTCGTCAGCTTGACATTGGCCCCCGCTTATTGTCATTTTTCGTTAGTTAATTTTTTTTTTCTCCTGTCGGTCGACTATCGAGGTCTAGTTTTTGGTGAAGGTGAAATTTTGGCGTTGAGTTTTTTGGCGCGAATTGGGGGAAAACTCCTCTTGCGTAGGGTAACTCTACCGCCGCGCGAGGTTGAGGAACCAGCCGCACGTATATTGTTCAAGAGCAAAAGGGTACATTTCACTACATGTTATCACACTCTGTCAAGTTACGCATTAATGATCCTATCCTCCCTCACTGAGTGCACGGTATTATTACCCTCTTTCTAGAGCTTCGACATTCTCTTTCGGTGCTTCTTCTACGCTTGAAGTTCTTCGCCGTGGTGCTTTAGATAGCTGTTTCCCCGCACATAAAAGTGGATGTCATAATGTCTATGTGGATTGTATTCACAATATGTCACTGTCATACTTGAATTCCGGTCTATAGTGAAAAAATATTATTACGCCCACAAACATGTTAATATTTTGACGAACGGTGCATATGCATATTAATGCCAGGCTGAAAAGTGGGTCCATCATCCTGACCGACCTCCCTCCCCCTTCCCCAGCGGACAACCCCATAATAAATGACTAAATTCAAGCCGATAGTTGCAATTGATCAACACCGTCATTTCAGCTTCAATATATACGGCATTGATATTGATGAACGTGTAGTGCGGTACATTACGATACCTGCACGCTAGGGGTCCATGCCCCCTCCTTCCCCTCGTCGTGCTCAAATGATAACGCTCAACTTGGCTTCATTGTGGCAATATTGATAAAAAAAGAATTTTCGAATGTTACCCCTCCTCTCTCATTATACCGGCAGTCATTTCACTCCATTCAATCCTTAGGCTATCCTACATAAATCATCCATGGATTCGCTGATACACCGAGGTAGCCGCAGTTGCAGCCGCACCATGATTTGATGAGTTGACGATTGTCTTGGCGAGATGGCCATTATGTACAAAAGCATATCTTTTATCAACAAGAATAGCCAAGACATATGGAGTTTACCGAATATATATAACCCGCATATCCTCCACCTCTTGTGGATATCTGTTTGTATAAGGATATATGTTACAGCAGTAACGATTCTGGTACACCTTTGCATGATGTATAATTATGAAGAGCATATGTATGTGTAGTAATTATAGAAGTCGAGCAGCAGTGGAATGAAAGCTGGGACGCAGAAAGGGGGGTAAGGACCCACTCTGTAAGTTGATGCTGTGCTATCTTCCATGCCTGAACATAAACTGAAGTTCGGGGGGGGGGGTAATAAAAGCCATTTCAATTCTATTCTTATACCATACAATGTTGATACACTGCAATTATAAGCTTTTTAAGTGGGGAAGCAAAATTCTAGCGTCAATGCTTGGAGGGAAATATAACTGTATAGTGGCTATGAAGAACATCAATTAGGTATAAAACATGTTTATATGAGTATATTTCTTTCAATTCTGACTAAATGTTTATTCATCTTCCTTCGTCGCTTCTTCTTCTTCCTCTTCCTCTTCCTCAGGTTCTTCTTCCTCCAGAGCTTCACTTTGCGCTCGATAATCAGCGTCTGCCTTTTCGCTCTCCGCTTGGTAAAGTTTGTCACGAGCAGTGGCAAGTTTAGTTTCAGCATTAGCACGTTGTTCTTGGGCCCGGTATAGCCGTTTTGTAGCTAGGTTGTAGGAAGCTTCAGATTCTCCAGATGCGTAGCTGAGCCGATTGGATGCCAGTGCTTCCTTCTCCTCAGCTTTGCGTAAGGCTGTTTCAGCCTTTTCAACTCTTTTTCGAGCCGCTTCCACCTTCGCAGCAGGGTCGTCGGTCTCTTCTTCCTCCTCCTCCTCCTCCTCCTCCTCCTCCTCCTCTTCTTCTTCTTCCTCCTCTTCTTCTTCTTCCTCTTCTTCCCCTTCGGCTTCCTCTTCTCCGGCGCCTTCTTCAGCTTCTTCTCCCTCTACTTCTTCAGCTTCTTCTCTCTCTTTGGCTCCTTCTCCCTCTTCTTCAGCTTCTTCTTCTTCCTCTTCTGCTTCTTCTTCTTCTTCTTTCTCAGCTTCTTCGGCTTCTTCTTCCTCTTCTGCTTCTTCCTCCTCTTCAGCTTCTTCCTCCTCTTCTGCTTCTTCTTCGTCTTCAACTTCTTCTTGGTCTTCAACTTCCTCACCTTCGTCGTTCTCGTTTTTTGGCAGGGACTTCTTCAACTTCTTGAAATTAAACTTGCTGGACATTCTGGATACTTAGCTTTCCAAAGGTATATGCTAGGTTTGAATCTCTTCCAGAACCAATGGCTAATTCGCCCCCTATTTATACTTGTCAGAAACGAATCACGACCGACCGACCCCACCTCAATTCCTCTTTTTCTTCATTCCAATTGCTTTTTATTTACCAATTCAGCTTCTCAAAGTTTTCAGGATATTTACGTATAATTGGAAGATGGTAGGGCCTATCTCCGTGTTTATGAAATTTGA
>JAKTQM010001190.1:11543-24224 GCA_030558825.1 Blastobotrys niveus
TGCCGCCGTTGGTCTGTGTAATAAGGATCTAGACATGAACCGTATAGACTACCACAAAGAGCCCACCGACCAGAATTTCCAGCAACAACGCAATGCCACAATGAACCCGTTAATGACACAATTGTCGAGGGTATCCAGCGTCAACCCTCCAGTAATTCTAGACGTTAGGGCCATATATGACAGCACTTTGTAAACCTTTACTCCGTGACTTCCTGTTGGCAAATCGAATTCCGGATGGAATTTAATAGAATAAGGAGAAGGGAAAAACTGCTGCCCTAGTCATCCTAACTGTGCCTACCCCTACCTCGAGAGCCTCAGAACCTGATAGCCCAAAATTACCGTCAATGGTTACTGATCAACCTGTACCTACCCCAGCGCAAGGCCACACGCCATCACCACCTCAGTGACTCCAGCACCTCCACCGCCGTCATTGGATCTACCACCTTTACCATCTACATCACCTGAACTCGAAGGGCACCCCCCGCGAACACAGCATGAACCCCAACGACTCTGTAGTCGTGCCACCGTATCTTTACAACTCATTCTTCGCAAGCAAAGACTTGAAATCCGCCTTCTCCTCTTCAGTCAACATATCCCACAACTCCTCAACCGTAGACTGATCCACCATCTCCGCCAACTCCGCTTCTTCCTCCGCCGTCAACTCATCATCCCACTCACTCTCAATCTGCTGCTTTTTTTCCACCACCGCATCGCTCATTTCATACCTCCAACCTGTATTATCCCCATCTTCCATACTAAACTTATCCAGAATCTCCACTAGCCGTCGCTGATCTTGTTTGATCTGTTCTTTCTGGTCCTTGACGTTATCCTCACTAAACTGCTCCACACATGCCATATGTTGTGTACTTCTATAACATGCTAACCCGCAATAATCTTTATTACACTTTGGACACACATAACTAGCCTGTTTCTTACAAAACGCGCACTGGCGGGGTGATTTCTCCATCCTATCTTATCTAGAAGAAAAAGTTTAGACGGCACTGTCTGTGCTCCGACATAATTTTTTTTTTTTTCAGTTCAGATTTTTCAGCCAAAGACATTTTTCACCCACTTTGACGCTCACAATATACACAATACACATAGATGAAAAGCATTCGAGTGCTTAGAAGCAGGAACCCCAGGACGATATGCCTGAACCAATATAGACAGCTTCACCATACCTCACAACTCGCTGCACCCAAACTTGTCAATCGACTCAAATCAGCATGGAAAAAGACAGACGACCACACAAAAACGCCGGAACCGCTCGCCGAGGTGGAATCAGCTATCAAGTTTGATCCTACGGCACGAAAGTTGAAAGAAAGTTTAGTGAAAAAGCAAGACGGTAAACATGGTGATGTCAAGGGCGTGGTAATGCAGTTGGTTGAAGAAAACGACGTAATGCCGGTCAAGTTTATACCCATGGTGGAGATGGCGTATAGTATAGCAGTAGAGGACATGTCGCTGGACGACAAGCAACGGTTGTACCGCAGTCTGGCAATGAATGATCCGACAAAGATTACAGAATGCAGTACCGTGACGAAACTATACGCCGAGTTGTTTGATGCTGTTCACGATTTCTATGACGGAGTGTTGTTCTTGCGATACTTGCGAGCCCAGGGTCAGAATGACCCGTCGTTGAAACTACTCAAAGCATTAATGGGAGGGTCGAATAAAGATGTTGAATTGGATAACAAGATTGTAATGTGTTTGGAAGTATTTGAAAAGTACCCTAGTTTACTCGATAATACGTTCCTAGAAACGGTGGTGACAGTATCGACGGCGGCGGCGGCGTCTGGAGAGAAGAAGCTTGGAGCGGATGCATGCAATGCATTGTTTAATATAAAGTACAAGATGATTGTGGAGACCCAAGAAGGGTCATTGGAGGATATTTTGAAACTACCAAGTATTGACAGCAACAATTTCAACACTGATACCTTTGTAATTCTCTTTGATGCATGTTTAAAGTTACGGGACCACACAGTCGGGGAAAAGATATTAATCTCCGCTGACGAACGATACGATACTATAGTGCCACAGGATCCAGAAGCTGCATTGCAATTCTCTGAACTATGTCTTTCTGCCACAGCTGAATTCGCAACAACTCGTTCACAACGCAACTTTGGCCGTAGACTCTACACATTTATCGACGAACAATGTTGTCCACCTGATAATCGACTCAAAGAAACGTGGGACGTTCTCATCAAATGGACCGCAGCATGGAATAGAGGCAAACCTGGCAAAGTGCGGCACCTTGTATCTGAAATGAACCGGTACGGCGACGAGAATGCGTTCCATGCCGATGAGCAGACATTAGCTGGTATTATCCGAGCTTGTGGGCGTCACAATAACGAATTCATGAACAAGGTTGTTGAATTTTTCAGTACTGATTTCCATGTCGACTGTAACGTTGAGACACACGCTTTACTGATTCGTCGTGCATTAGACAGTAAAGACCTCGACAGTGCCAAGCAACAATTCGCCAGATCACTTCGTGAAGGATGCGATTGGACTGGCCACACTGCTGATCTCGCCGTTCTGTCGGATCTACTTATCGAACTTAACGTCCAAGGCAACGACAAATTCGAAACGTTCAACATCTTCCGCAAGATCAAAATGTTCACTCCTAATATCGAGTACCGCGCCCAAGTTGTCATGCTACGCATGTTCCTTCGTGATGACTGTGCTGGTGACGCTGGTAAATTCATGGAAGACGAATTCGGCGACGGTAAAAAGGATACTACTCGGGACCTTACCCCACAGCAAATCCCACATATCTACCAATCACTACTCGACTGGATTCTACAATCGCCAAACTATGACGATGCATGGTACTTGTTTGGTATTCTCAACCGGTTCGTACGACTACCTCACGAAGCATACCAACCCGTCATGGCCCGGTTCTGTGAACTGCAACGCCCCGATGCAGCACTCAAGATTTTCAAATGGATGCGTAAACGACACACCGAGGAAGGACTCGCCCCGCCTACCCCCGAGATCTACACCATGCTGTTCAATGAGTTTGGCCGTACGTTATACGAAGAAGGCGTGCTAGAACTGCACTTGTATTTCAAGATGGATATTCGTAACGAATCGGTCATGCCCATCATGAACAGTATTCTTGGCGCATACTGCAACTTGCAAGATAACGAACGGGTTCTCGACGTGTGGTCACAGGTAGCGTCGTTCCCGCGGGACCAGGGAGTTGACCATGAAACTGCTAGAATCATGATCAAGCATCTGACCAGGTCATCGTTGGAAGAAGTGGAACAGTTTTGGCTGTCCATGCCGTCTGAGTTTGGGTTACGTCCTACAAGCGATACGATTCGGCAATACCTCATTGCCAATTGTTATCATGGGTACTACATGCGTGCTCTAACGATAACGAGGGAAATGGAACAAGTATACGGGATTGCGCCTGATCAAGAGACGGTCAAGCAGTTATACAACTGGACGATGTTGGCGCATCGTAAACAGCAAGTTCGTGAATGGGCTCTTCAGGAGTGTCCACATATTTGGGCGCAATTGCAAGCTAGTGGAGAACTCAAGGAGTATCTTTTGCCAGAGGATAATGAAGGTGCCAGTGATGCTATGCGACGAGCTGAGACCATTGGGCAACTAGAAGGGGAAGTTCGTGAGCGCAATGTCTATGTTCCACAAATCGAAGAGAAGCGATAGAAACTCTCGGGGCTACTTTATTGTACAGTAAAAAAACATACTCTAGAATTAACAGATGCATTGTAAATAGTATACGGTTTTCACTTTCTAATCTTGGTATTATTTACCTTTGTAGCAAATCGCAACGAACTGATCGTCTCGTTCACGTGCGGCTCGAGCGGCGACACATTGACAAACATTAACGTCTTGGAATCCCCACTCAACGAATACTGCAACAGATACGTCAACTTGGAATTTCGATACGGCACATGGCCCGTACCACCATTACCCCCGCCAAGCGAATATATCACGTCACCTAATGCACTCAAACTCTTGTTAATCGCCTGCGTCTCCTTGAGTCTATCTCCCGTCGCCTGGGACTGTGCTAATCGTTCACTCCCCGCCAAATCAATCAAATTCAACGTTCCCTCATGAGTCTTGCCATTGACACTATTATGACCTCGAATATGCAACATAAACACACTATGCGACCGTGACGACCGTTCATTCATCTTGGTCGCTGCAACACTTCGGTTCTTCCATGCTCGCTCGAGAACATTCGACACTTCCTGCTGCGACCGTAACGGCACGCATGTTAACCCCGTCACTGTCGTTTTCATTTCCTTGGCATCATGTCGAATCTCCAGCTGTGCCCGGTCTAACATATCCGCCTTGCCTAGTAAATCGTTCAAATTCTCATTATAAATCTCCAAGAACTGACCTTGGAACTCGTACTCCCATCCTCGTTCTTTCATGGCGCCTGCCGATTCAAACATTTGTGCCACCGCCCGCGGTATCATCCCGTTCTCTGGTGCAGACATGGTGTACGTCTTGCCGGACCCGGTTTGACCGTACGCAAATATACACACTTTATACCCATCCAAGGCTGACTGTACTAGCTGGCTGATTTCATCAAAAATCTCCGAGTTGCCACAGCTTGGTCCAAACACCTTATCGAATTGGAACGGTAGAGTCTTCTTGGTAAGTGCGCCAGTTGCCGTTTGTACCGTTTCACTAATTACAATCTCCTGGCCTTCTTCATCACCATCAGGGAACGCAATGCTAGCTGCACCAGTATTACCATTCTTTTGCTCGTGGTCCAACATTGGCCGCACTCGGCAAAACACCCGGATATTACCTTTAAGTTCCTGGACTTGGTTGTGAAGTTTCCGTCGAAGAATTTCTTCCTTTAATAGCTTACTCTTGGCCACACTACATTCTTCTTCCGCTTGTTGCGCCAATGCCCGCATTTCCGACGCCTTTTGCTTCTGAATGTCAACTTGGTATTGTAACTCATTGATCTGCGCTTGTTGGCTCTTGGCAACCGATTCGATAGAAGTCGACGACGCAGATACTTCAGCCAGTGCACTGCGCAATGCTTGTGTTTCATGTTTCTCGGATTCCAATTGTTCTTGTGCTTCTTTCAACTGCTGCTGGAGTGATTTCACTTCCTTCTGTTCAAGCTCGAGTAACTCATTAAGCCGCTTCTTTTCTTGATTATGCGTAAATTCCAAGGTATTTAACGATTCTTGTCGCTGGTTCTTCTCATTCTCTAGCACCGCTTGTAACTGCGCAATATACTTTTGATACTGCTCTGCATCGTCTCTTCGTTTCTGTTTCTGCTCTTCTTGACTCTTTGCCAATTCTTGATGGTAACTCTCCTGCCATGACTGTCTCTCGGATTCAAATTGAGCCTTCAACTTGTGACATTCCTCTTCATACCCATTCTGCAATTGCCTTCGCCGTTGTTCCATTGATTCCTTCAATTGATCAATCTCCTCATTCTTCTGGTCAATCCTACTCTGATAATGCTGTTCCCAGTTCCGTTTCTCCTCATCAAACTGCTGCCGCATCTTATCCTGTAACTCTGCTTTCATATTACTCAATTCCATATTCAATTTCGCCTCTGCTTCCAATTTTGCTTCTTTCAACTCAAAAATCGTGGCATCCTGCTGCTGGACTCTACGACGCGTTTCCTCCACCAGCTGATCCTCTCTTCGTCGAAATTCCTGTCGTTCTTGATCAAACCGAGCCTGCATATCATCAAACTTGTCCTGAACTTTACTCTTTTCCAATCCCCATTCATACTGTTCCGTCTTTAACCGCCGAATCTCGTACGTCATTTGCTGGATCTTTTCTTCATTGGTTTTACTAAGCACATGCTCCAAGTATCTCACCCGTTCGTCCTCATCTACATCACTATCCATACTAGTCACGCTAGTACTTCGTTCATGCCGTGTCAATCTACCACTGCCGTTACCATTACTACCGCTACTCCTTATCCCCTGAGCAGAATGGGGCCGACTATATGACCCGTTCATTCCTCCTCCGCCTCCTCTTCTGCTAACCGGCGTGGGATTCGTCAACCCACTCAATTCATACCTTGATTTACCACGAGCAGCTATTGACCCAGGTTTTGCCCGCGTAGTGGTAGTCCGTGGAGGTGGCATGGCAGTGGCTGTTGAGTTGGTAGACGCCGGTACTACAGCAGCACCATTTGGTCGTTCTTCCAGTGACTTGCGAACTTGTGTTGGAGGAAGAATCTTGCTAGTTGGAGCAGGTAAGGGTATCTTTGATTGATGTCGTGGATCTATATTTTCGTCATTCATGTCGTTAGTTAGTTTATTAAAAGAAAAAGAGAAGAAACAAACAGTTTGTTGACTTTTTTTTTGTTTACATTTTCTGAAACGCGCTGCTGCTGCTGCCGTGTGCGGTCGTGATTATTTATTATGGGGGCTCGCGCGCGCATCGGCGGGTGCGGGATGGATTAAGCGCTGATAAAAAAAATATTTTCGAGCGGCTTTTTGAAAACTTTACAGACGCACACACAAACAGATAGTACAAGATGGTAGTGAAGAAGACGCTGACAGTTAAGAAAAGAAAAGTGGACGATAAGAAGCCAAAGAATGTGGAAGAGACGCCAAAGAAGAAAGTGGTGGAGCAAGAGGTGGAATCTGATAGTGAGGATCTAGATGAGGATGAACAAGTGCAGGCTGATAGTAGTAGCGACGACAATCAGGATCAAAGTAGCGGCAGTGATGATGACGATGATGATATGCCACAGAATGGTATGTGTCCTGTACTCTTTGAGTGAAAAGCTATAACTAACGTTATAACAGATGAATTTGTAGGAAGTGACGATGAAGAAGAAGAGGAAGAGGAGGAAGAAGATGATAAAGATGCATCAGCAGGTACCAAACGTAAGTGGACATTTCTGCCATTGTATTAACGTTGATAATAGTCAAGCTAACACAAGTATAGGAAAACGACCACAAGAATCCTTCTCGACTGCAATTTCGGCAATTCTAGGATCCAAAATCAAAGCACACGACCGAGAAAACCCTATCCTTGTCAGATCAAAGAAAACCGCCAAGGAACTCGAAGCATCAAAACTGGAAGCCAAGGCAAAACGAGCATTAGCATCAGAAAAGAAGCAACAGAAAGATAAAGATCGAGTTCGAGATATCCTCCCCAAGGGTGACGATGCAGCAGAGAAACTAGAATACGAACGCCAACTTAAACAATTTGCAAAGCAAGGTGTCGTGCGGCTGTTCAACGCTGTGCTAGGTGCTCAATCAACCGAACAAAAGAAATCCAAAGAACATGTGCTCGGGGTAACAAAAAAGGAAGAACAAGTTAATGAAATGTCTAAAGAAAAATTCCTGGATCTTATCCGATCTGGAGGGAAGTAAGAAACAACAACATCGATCATGACTAACCGTATCTACATTATATATATATACACATACAAAAAGCACAAAATGTAATGATAAAATCAACAACAAACAATAATAATAATACAAGAGTTAATGCACCAAAGGTTCTCCTCTAGGGTCTCCTTTTACTTCTTTTCGAAATCACTTGCTTGTAAGTTTCGAGTCATGGCAGGTAGAGCCACTCGCAACCCATCAAGCTCTTTACTCATCTTCACCTGGCACCCCAACCGAGACGTCTCTGTAAGTCCAAACGCAAGATCAAGCATATCATTTTCATCATCATCTGGTTCCTCCATCTTATCATAATACTCTGGATCAACAATAACATGGCAAGTCGAACAAGCACAAGACCCGCCACAAGCACCTTCCATGTCCAAATTATTAGCCTGAGCAATATCCAACAAGTTATCCCCTTCGGCCACTTCAATTGGTATCTGGTCTCCTTCTTTTGTTATGAATGTTACATGCAGTTCTTCGCCCGGGTTTGGTTTATGGACATGTCCGTGATTAGCGATTCGAGTAGTTGTGAATGATCGAGCTGCTGCTGTCGCTGTCAAACGTAGTGTATTCTGGAATGCAGTTGGTTGTCGAATGTTGGTTCTAGTAGCCAATCTAGCTGCGTTGCTGATCCACCTTGTGGCTAGCATTATATAGTATAGTAATTAGATCTAATGTGATTTGATGAAAATAAGTAGAAAAGAAAGAGGAGAAAAAAGGTGAAAAAAAATGGAGAAAAAAAAAAGTCTTTTCGAACCCGAGTAAAGACAGTTTTTAAGAGATTTCAACGGCTTTTCGGATCGGTCTGCCGCTTGGGCTGCCTGCTCCCAACTCCATTGCCACTTTTGCCGTGTCTTTCCTTTATCTCTTTCATCATCATCACATAAATATAAACATACAATCATGGCAGACCAAGCTACAGAGTTGTTTGCAAATTACGAATCGGATTTCCAGCTTGCATATTCGGAAATTCAACAGAAACTAGAAGAACTTCCAAAGTTATCGTCACAAGGTATGTCTATTTCCTCTCTGCCCCGTTGTCATCCATCCTATAACTAACGCAACTCCACATTTTTAATAGAACAACGCAAGGCATCCGTCAAGGCAATAGAACGAGCTATAGATGAAGCCTACGAAATTGTAAGTTATCCACCCCTTCTACATCCTCTTTTATCTTTTGATCGACGACAGTATACTAACTAACTAACAAAAAAACCTAGCTCGACTCTCTTTCTATCGAGGTACAAAACATTGCATCTTCAGCACGGGGTAAATTCAACAGCAAACTACGAGAATACCGGTCCAATGTAGACACCGCCAAACGGGACTTGAAAACAGCACAAGAATCAGCAGAAAGACAGGCACTGTTTGGCAACAATGCACGAACCAGTGAATCGACAGATGATATCGCCATGGACCAGCGGCAACAGCTGCTAAGTGGGCAAGCAAGTCTGGACCGGTCGAGTCAGCGGTTACAAAACTCACAACGCATTGCTAATGAAACAGAGGGGATTGGTGCTAATATTTTGAGTGATTTGCGTGGTCAACGAGAACAAATTTTGAATTCTAGAAATACGTTAATGGAGGCAGATGGGTTTGTAGACAAGAGTATACGGACGTTGCGGGGCATGTCGCGTAGAATGGCTACTAACCGGATTATTACGGTGGCGATTATTACTATTCTTGTCGTGCTGATTTTGCTCGTCATTGCCAGCAAGTTTTGGTAATTCAGTGTGTTGTCTGCCCTTGTGTCTAGTTTAGTATGAGGTAGTTGCGTTACGTCTTAAAATGTACTGAGGGGGCTTTTATTTATCTAATTAATGAGTGGAATGAGCCGCACCATTTCATTGAATTCAAAGTTCATTATAATAAATAAATACATCAATTCTATTGCCACTTACAATGGAATACTACCGTTATCAGAACTAGCTTTTGAACTATTTGCTCTTCGTTCTTCCAACCGTCGTAACGACCGTTCGTACCGCGACGGATCCTTCAGTCTCTGCCGCGTAGCACTGGCTTTAGATTCATCGCCAAAGATATTATAGCTGTTTTCTGAGATCGACATGTCCTTCATGGACACGTCAATTGGCGACATGATTTCATGGGATCGTGGTGAATTCGGTTGTGGTAGGTATGGATAGTGCGATTGTGAGCCAAACAAGTTTGTCCGTTGCTGCGTCGGCTGCTGCTGCTGCTCTTGAGGAGGTTCATTGTGCCGCATTTGTGAGCCAAACAAACTTGTCCGTTGTTGCGACTGCTGCTGCTGCTGCTCGGCTTGAGGTTCATGAGCTGGTGCTGCTTGCTGGGGTACAAGTGGAGCATGCTTGATATCCGCAATAGATATATCATCAAACGCACTAGGCCCAGGCTGCGGGAACGTGTTGTATAGATACTCCCTATCCTTGACCGCTGCAGATGAAGTCGACGATGACGCTGGCGATGTCGTCTTGCGGAATAACGACGTTCGTTGATTGCTCAATGATGTTCGTCCCGGTGATATCAATAGATTACTAGAGTGTTGAGATGCATTGTTGTAGTTGGTGGTAGATGCAGCAGGTGCGGTGTTGACGGATGCGCTACTGCTTCTTTGTAGCTGCTGGACCTTTTGGTTTAGATTATCACGTTCCTTCTCCATCAACTCGACAGTCCGTTTCTTCTCTTCCAACTCCTGCTCTACCATTCTATGCTGATGCGACTTGTCGGATACTTCCTGCGTCAACTGCTTCACTTGATCATTGAGCAATGTAATTTCCTCCGTCTTGCTCGATAATCGTCTAGCTAAAGCCTGAGCATGGCTGGTCAACTCGGTATTTGCAGTTTCACGCTGCCGCTGCAACGTCTGAATTTGTTCATACTGCTCATTAACCGTCTCTCGTTCTCGTGCCAATTGTGACTCCAACTCTGATACTTGATTTTCAAGCATCCCAATCTGGAAATTAGGTTGCTGGTCTTTAGACTCCTTCAGCCGTGTATTTTCAGATTCCAGATCTGAGATGCGGCGTTCCAAAGCAGCAACCTCGCGAGTATGCGTTGACTCAAGCTGCGTCTTTTCAGATTCGAGATGAGAAACACGGTCCCGTAGTCCTTCAATTGTTCTTTGCATGCTTTGAGTCTCAAGTCCCTCAGTTTTATGCTGGGCTTGCTCTCGTTCAAGCTTGTCGTTGAGATCCGCTAGTTTTTGTCTATCCTCGCGTAGTTCCTTCAGTTCTTGCTGCAACTTTTCATAATCTCTTTGCTGCAATGCTGCATTGTCTTCCGACTCTGATATCTGACGTTCCAGTCTTGCTATCGTCTCCGCATCTTTCGTACCTTTGCTTTCATTTTCAATAGAATTCTTGTTCTTTTCACCAGTATTGTTCAATTCATATTCTTTCAAAAGTCGATTGTAATCCTCCGTCAACTCAGCTAGCTGTGCCCGGAACTTGACAACCTCCTGATCCCTAAGCTTGGCATAGTCCATCGCATAATTATTCTGTTCCTTCAATTCCTTCATTAGCTGTTCATAATCCAGTCCCTGTCCATCGTGTGCCTTAGTCGCACCATTATTCTGCGATATCCCCGTCAATTGTTCTAGTTTATTATTATTCTCAATTATCAGCGACACCAATGTCTCTACCGACGCAGCACCTACCTTTCCTTCTTCTTTTTCCTTTTCCTGGTTCCCCGTCTTCCCCTCCACCTTCCTACTCTCCAACACGCTCTTATCATCCAACCGCTCGTCCTCCCCTTGAATTTCATCTTCCGTATCCCCATAATCAAGATGCGCCACTCTAGGAGTCCAAGGACTAGGAAACTTCCCCGGGAAATTAGCTGGCAATCCAGATCTAATCCGCTCAATCTTTGACGACTTCCGCACCGACGGTGACATGGATACATCCGACTCCCCATTATTTTCATCTTCCGTCTCATCCATATGATCACTGAAATGTGCAAATGAAACGTTTTTCACCGGTCCTGTCGTACCTGGTGTTTTCAAGATCCCCCCACCACCAGGCGTAGGTTCAAACTGTCGACGGTAGCTCTGTTTATTGTTGTCGTTGTCATCACCGGGTGTTGCTGGAACCGGTCCTTGTCGTGCCTTTTCTAGTGTATTGGTAATATCTGCGAATAACTTGTCATTTTCTTTTGGTTTTGGAGTACCAAAGAATATCGTTGGTATAGCCTTTAAAGCCCAAGTGGCTGCCCCTGGTGTTTGAGGTATGTTTTCTATTAAAAACAAAAGTTAGTAACCGCAGACTACGTAGCGAGGGGGGATAAAGAAGAACATACTCCATGAATCTCTTGTGGCCATGGACACATCAGCATCTACGTTTTCATTACTGGAAAGAGGCCAAACCATGGTAATTTAGCAACGTCTAGTCGTGGCAGGGGAGCGAAAATAAAAGTGGTGTGTGTGTTTTGGTGATAAAAATAAACATTGACGAACTGGGACAAAATGATGAGGCGCATCGGCGCGGATGTAAACAAACCAAGTTGTGAGCCGGGATTTTTTACGTGATTATACGCGTGAAGCGGCTGTCAGCACGAGTATATATTCTAAGCATGGTTGGTTTACGTTTTACAGACGCCTCTCTAATCCTGACACACAGTGCCGACCCTGGCTCATAAACTAAAAGGACCGTATATATTTTCAAGGATGCATTGAAGGTCTCTAGCTTGAAGAATTGGCTTTGATGGTAGACTACCCCCCAACGACTAGCCCACCATCTAACCCCTTCTTACGTACGTTCTTAACTCGACATTATTCAACAAAGGAATTCCCACCTCCTAAAAGTACCATGCACGTTCTAAAAATATATACTCCCGAAGGGAGGAGAACCGTACACAGCAAATATAAAAAATCTTTTCGCGTCGTAGGCCCTGCATGTATCATCGACCCGCTATCTTAACTTGACTTGTCTTTCAACCCGCATTCCCTTGAAACTTTGCTCTCAAAAACCTAGTTATACCCGGCTATATATCACCAGTAATACACTCTTTGCGTACGTTCTGCATCTGTTTCACATTCATGCCAATGATCCGGATCTGGCATCATGGACCGCTGACCATCACTCCTGCCTGTATCTAGGGCTCAGACAAAGGCTCTCGGAGCAGCAACACCAACAGCCCGAATAAACCTGGTCAATGCCGACCTGGTTCCTCATGCAAATCTTAGACCGGCGTCGACCCTCGTCATAAGTTCAACCAATTTCTTTATAGTGGAGGTGCAAAGAAAAAACCACCACAGGGTCAGATTTCAAGGAACACCCCCGGATGTCATCCCCCGTCCTTCGATCTTGCGACAATCACAATCGATACAGGACCCATT
>JAKTQM010001191.1:7627-27509 GCA_030558825.1 Blastobotrys niveus
GAAAGAAGCAAATCAAGGAACAGGCAAAGGAAAAACGGGCTAATAAAATGAAGAAGGCTACAAAAAAGAAGCTCATCAAGCAGTCCACCACCAAGCGCAAATAGAGTAATTGTTATAATAATAGATATACCCCTCCTCCCCAGTTAATACCTTCAAAAGACTATATATATAGATGTACAAAAACGTTGAGCTAAGCAAATCTTCATGCTTACATACTTCCACCACTTTGGTTCTGTCCAACCAACCCTGCCAACTCCAATAACGCCCGTTCCTCAGCATGATTCCCCGACTTCAAATTAACCTGCTGCCTATACAACGCCTCTCGTTCCTCCCATTCCCACTTCTCCTTCTGCTTTGCAAGATCATCGCTCGTGCCACAACCCCATACTTCAATCTCATCGATACTAAATCGACTTTCAAACTCCTGATCCGGGTGAATCTCCGACATGTGGAAACTACCTCCCGGCCCCAAATGTCTAAACACCCCAAACTCCAACGTCGACTCAATCGTCAACGATACATTGCCAAGCTCATAAACCGGCTGTCCATTGCGCATCCGTGGTGGGGCTGATCCGAAGCCAATCCCACCTGGCCCCGGCTGAGATCGGCAATAATATGCATAATCGTGAGCCGCTTGCGATGGCTTGTACATGTCCTGAACGGGGGATAATTGGAACAACGTGGTTTTGTGATCGCCAAAACATTCTTTAGAACTTGCTCGCCAGGGTTCTTGGATATAAACACCAAATGTGACTCTCTGCCTTCTTGATGCAGTGGCGGAGGTTGATGTCGTTGCAGTGCTGGCTAATGTGTGCACACTGTTGGTTGAATCGCGATGGGGGACGATCCGCGCTGGTGGGATCATTTCATTGAACGATCGTTGCCGGGAATTAATACGCGCTGCAGATGAGCTGCCAGCTTGTGATGGCGTCGAAGTGCCACTGTTGTTGGTATTAGCACCACCGGCGTCTAATGTCTTGCCAGTAACTAGCAAAATAGTCGGAGCGGGCCATTTGAATACTTTGGTTTCAAACGACCGTAATGAGAACCCCGCATCCGATCCCGCGTACAGCCTTACCATGCCGTCAAAATCTATTGCATCCTTGTTCAAAAGTGAGCGTAGTTGTGCAGAGACGCTAGGGTTGAATAGTTTCCCACCGTAACTCGTACTGGATCTACTCAACGGAACAGATTCTGGTGGTGAAGGTGGCCTAGCAGCAGCAGCAGCAGCAGCAGCGGCAAGTGGTTTCTCTAGCTCTGAATTTAACAGCATATCCCGTTGTTGCTGCTGTAACTTGATTTTTTTGCTGAATAATAACTGATCAAACACGTTGCCTAACGTATCGAATATATTGGGGAAAGCAGCGGTATGGGCCCGTTCAAAGTCGTGGTATGGAATAGTGATCCCTTCTAGAGATGACACCGTCGTCACGTCCGGCACCATCGTCCTTACCAGACATAATGCCGAGTTTTTATACTTGATTAGCAATTTGGGGTTATCAATAAACCTCTCCTGTACAAACTGGTCCATGTTATCAAACGGTTTGAAATCTGCAAACGCCAGAAGGAACGTAAACAGTAAATAAATATCATGAGCTGTCAATTGTAAATCCTCAATCTGTGTCAATCGCTTGATAGGCTCAAACTCGTCCCATTTTAGAATGCTCTCGGCTGTAAACTGTGGTTCATCCACTTCCATCGCCTTGTCATCACTAACCATTTCACCATCCGCCTCTTCCGTAGCAGCCCTGTCGGCCGCCCCTATAAAATCAACACCAGCAAACGACAAGAACAGTAATTTCACCACGTCAAAATGATCTCCTAATAGCCCCTTGTATTTCCCATTGTAGAATGCTAATACTTTTATCATGGATTCTATGGTTAGTATACCGGTTTGAGCTTGTTCAACAAACGGGAAAGCACCTAGAAACAGCGCCGACTTGTATAGTAATGATCCCACACCAAACAGATCATCTGGGATATCCAGGCTTCGAAGTCTATAAATCATACAAAAAGAAGAATAAATGTTAGTAGTTGCTGATATAGCCTTTTGTTATTGAACATAAACGTACAATGTGACTTGTCGCCAGTATTCTGTCCCATCATCTTGTTTCTCTGCATATTCCTTAAACAATTCCTGCATAAGAAATCCGGGGCGAGACGTGTTAGTAAAAAGAATACATTATATCCTATATTTCCCGAAAACGTACCTTGAACTCGAAGATCTCGATCTTTGTGAATTGTTTAGCACATTTATGGGCGAAAATACTCGATACTGTATGCTTATCGAGTGGTCTTTCCGGTTTGCTATCAGTGAGTCCCATGGTTTTTGAATATGTATACCAACTAACACCACTTGTGCGTCAAGTTAAGAGGGAGAGGAAGGTTAAGAAACACACAGACGGTGGGGACGGAAAGTGGAGGGTCGGAAGTTTGACCCGGCCCTAGTTATTTTGCTTGGCGACCGGCTTTTGTACTTGCCCACCATCACAAATCTGCTGCTTGAAGAATATTTTCGAGGAAGCGGAATGAATAATAATATTTTAGCAGCTAAAGTAGGATAAGAATAGCGTGGGGTGTTTTGGAGTACTGCCAAGGTAATTACCAAGTGGAGGGGAAGAGAGGACGCGTTGAGGAGACTATGCTCTAGCATATTCTAGACCCTATAGCATTATACTATATCCGTAGTCACAGATACAAATAATAAGCCATGCCAACAGTCCAGGTAAGGGAAAAATCGAATCATGCTGACTTTTGTGGGGTTCATGATCGCTGGTAACACTACACTACACTACGCTATAACCATTATCTGGGGGCTGATGGTTCGGGAAAAAATAAATGTTGCGCCCTACCGATTTTTTCTTTGATTCGTATCACGCATCACAATGTCAACTGGATCAGAGCCCGATACCACAGCAAAGGTGATTCTACATACCACCAAGGGCCCTATAGAAATAGACCTGTGGGCTAAAGAGACACCGTTGGCATGCAGGAATTTCATGCAGTTGTGCCTTGATGGGTATTATGATAACTGTATATTCCATCGCATAGTGCCCAATTTTATCATTCAGAGCGGCGATCCAACTGGTACCGGGTATGGAGGCAAGTCGATGTATGATGGAGAAGGAGGAGGTGGAGAAGGCGGTGGGTTTAAAGATGAGTTTCATTCACGGATCAAGTTTGCGCATCGAGGGATGGTAGGATGTGCCAATACTGGGAGCAGGAATAGTAACGGGTCACAGTTTATTATTACGCTAGGGCCAACGCCCGAATTGGATCATAAGAATACGTGTTTTGGGAAAGTTGTTGGTGATACTTTGTATAATGTGTTGAGAATTAGTGAGTCTGAGATTGAGAAGGATGAACGGCCGTTGTATCCTACCAAGATCAAAAGCGCCGAGGTGGTGATACCATATTTTGATGATTTGAAGAAGCGGGATGACAAGACAGCTGAATCTGAGAAAGGGGGAGAGGCATCTGCAGCTGCAAAGAAGAAGAAAAAGAAGAAATTGGTGAGTTTGAATCTTGATGAAGAAGGTGAAGAGGAAGGTAGTGGGGTGGTGCTTAAGAAGAAGAGTGTGAAGAAGAAGCCACCTGTAACAGCAAGCACTACTGCCGAGGATCAACCAGCGGCAGTACAGAAAGATATAGAAAAGCCTCTAGAAGAGAAGAAGGACGAAGCAAGCGGATCCCAGCAGCAATCTTTAGACAAGAATGGCGAAAGTTCAAAAATCGGTTTAGAAGATGAATTTGAAAAGCTCAAGGCTCAATTGAAAGGTAAAAATTCAGCATCAACACCTGCGATAGATACATCAGACAACAAAAAGAAGAAGGAGGAGGAGGCACCTGCGGCTACTAGTGAACTAGAAAAGGAGCGGCAAAAATACAAAAAGCAAGGAAAATCGGATAAGAATTCGCGTGAGGCTAATGTCCTGGCGATGCTTCAAAAGTTCCAGTCAAAGCTGGCAGCGTCTAGTACAGGTAAGCCAACTGAGGAAGAGAAAGAGGAAGAAGAACAAGAGCTTGGATCAGACGACGAACTTCCAAGCGACTATGAAGAGAAAACTGATGGGTTTAGCGTGGATTGGTTGGGGCATAAGTTTGCGGATAATACTTATGAAAATAAGGCTGATGATGATGAATTGTATACGACGATCGACCCAAAAGAGAAGAAGCGCAAACAGGATGAAATTTACAGCATGAAAGACCCCACAGGGTTGCTCAAAAAGAAGAAGACTGTATAATCTGGACCTATATAAACAAATAGACTACGACGATCTCCTAATTGAATGCATGTATTACTAGCCTGAAACAGATTTCCTTTCGAAAGCAAATGTAGATGGTGGAGGTCGAATAAATTGCGCCATGTGTTTCGGCAACCTATTGGATCTCTAGTGATCTCATCATGTTATGATCCATAAACTTTTGCGAATCTTAGTGAATTGCAGATGCAGGGTTTTTTTTTGTTTGTTTATTGCTGCCGGTTAAGCGCGCGCTTGTTGCGGCAGCAAACGCGGCTGAACTAGGAAAGTATAATAGGCGCCCAAAGAGAATGAAACAGAATGTTCCGCAAACAATCATATATTCTACCGATTAACCATTTGATAATCTCCAGTTATAAAAGACACGGCTCTTGTTCCTCGTTTCTGGTTTTTTCAGTTCCTATTTTCAATTGTAAATTCTTTTTTCATATATATATTTATTCAATTGCTTTTTAATCACCAGCTACTACTACTTTTTTTCACAACAACAACATGGATACTCATAAAAAAGTTCTTATCGCACTCACTTCTTTCAATGCACCATTCTATAAAGATGGCAAGAAAACCGGCGTGTTCACTGTAGAAGCCATGCATCCATACCAAGTGTTCCGAGCCAACAAATGTGACGTGGATTTCGCCTCTGAAAGCGGGTCATTTGGATGGGACGAGCATTCCCTAGGAGACGATGTTTTGAAAGGTGACGATCTTGAATATTTCCGAAAGAACGAGGAATTCAACCTTGCATTGAAGAGCATCAAGCGAGCTGCCGATATTGATCCAGCTAGTTATGATATTATTTATTTCGCCGGTGGCCATGGCTGCTGCTTTGATTTCCCAAATGCTAATGATCTCAAGGTATTGGCATCGGAAATCCATGCTAATAATGGGTTTGTTGCTGCGGTATGTCATGGCCCAATTGTTTTTGACGATTGGAAAGAAAAAGGTACTGGTCAATTGATGATTCGAGATCGAGAAATCACTGGGTTTACTGATCAAGGTGAAGTGGAAGTTGGCGTGGATGGGCTCATGAAGGAGAAGTTGTTACCAACTGTCAAGGAAGTTGCTGATAAGAATGGTGCAAAGTATAAGGCACCACCTGGGTCATGGGATGATTATGTGGTTAGTGATAACCGAATCTTGACTGGTACTAATCCGCAATCTGCTGGTTCATTGGCAAAGAAATGTGTTACTGAGTTGAACCAGTTGCGAGAAGTCCAACGAAAGTAAACAAAACCGTATTTTTAGTAGCTAGTGTAGTTACTATGAAGTAATAACAATTTAAAAAAATAAAACATATCATCATCAACAACAACATCATCATCATCTAAACCATACATACGTATGTTTGTATGTACCACCCGTTTATTTATCCAGATGCGATGAGATCGGGATTAGATGCTGGACTAGGATAGTTTGTCCGGCTATCGGCAACCCGACCCTGCCGACAACTTCCGGTCGGCACCGAGGCAAACAAGACCCCCGTTATATAACAGGAATCAGAAACAAACGAAGCAAAAAAAATTTGACAGGGCCAAATGCTAATGAAAAAGAGAGACCATATTGATTAACTCTGACTTTCTTGCTTCTTTTTGACAAGAAAAAAAAACCTAATACCATTTTCCGAACCTTGTATATATATACATATATACATCCCCCCTTCTTGGACCGGTTTTATGCCATCTTATCTATTATCAACATCAACTTCTCATGAGATTCCTAAAATCCGGACTGTTGGGCGGCATTTTTAAATCCGGGGACACCAATGCCAAAACCTCATCGGCGGATACAACGCCTTCACATTCACGATCGACATCCAACGCATCGTCCATAGATTCCACATGTAGCGGAGACGACCGCCTAGGTGACCATGTCAACAAGCACCATCGTACAAAACAAACATGTTCATCTTCTGCCAAAGCCGCAAAAGCAACAGTAGCAGCTAACTTGTCGCCTCTTACATCACCTCGGCAGTCCATGGCAAGACTTTCCAAAGGGTTCCGACGACATACTTACATGTCTTCACCACGAGAATCGCCTGACCGGCAAAGTTCCAGCACTCCATCACCGCCATCACATGCGACACCGATTAGATCAAACTCAATGGTAGCAGGCGGTATACATCGTAAACGACATAGGTTCCTGCAGCGTAGAGCACTTCACAAGGGATTTCACAGTCATCATCGTCATGCAAAGTCCGAGGCTATAGATTCACATCACCATCAGCCGAATACATTGTCTGGATTGGATTTTACAATACAGGAACAAGATCTGCATCAATGTTATACCAGGTCGTCGGTGCCAGGGTCGGTATTGACCAGAGCAGAGACTAGGGCTAGATACCAAGATGACACGGACCATATGGAGCATCCTGTGCATGTTGATACATCTATAGGATCAAATTTTGGTTTGTTTTAGCATTCGCGCATTTTTTTTGTATATTAGATTCCGCACTTAGCCCTACAAATATATTTATTTATTCAGCCTGACTCTTGGTGACCATTTGTATGCATTTCGAGTCCGTATGGTGGGATTTTTTCTTTCTTGATGACTAACCAGCAGTCATCGTGGTCATCACTCCAGAAATTTATTTAAAACTGCGTCATCCGGTTTATACTTTCACGCTCTAGACAAATAGCCAGGATAGATATATTCATCGACATGTCGAAATACAACGCGTTCGATCTACCTACAGACCTAGTCGAGTCGTTGGTTCCATTCTCATTCGACGGATCAATTGTGCTTGAAACCAGCACAGACGCCACCACCGCGGCGGCCGATACCACAGCGCATATCAGCAAACCGTCTTTCCAACAAGCTATCGACGAAGGCAAGACAACAGAATGTTCGTATTGTGGTAAATTAGATTCTGACGGGTCAGCACAGTCGCTACGTAATCATTATAAGAAAGATTATCACCGGTTCAACATCAAGCGAAAGCAACGTAACCAACCGCCGGTGACTGAAGCGGAGTTTGAAAAGCTCGCTGATAGTCTAGATGAAGAAATCTCCGGGTCTGATACTGACAGCAGTGCCAGTGATAGCGAAAGTGACGGTAATTCCAATTCCAATTCCAAAGACGAAGTTACCAAGTTATTTGAACGAACGTCGTTAACTTCTGCCACTGACCAAGACGATGACGAGCAAACTCAGAACAAAACAGGATCACCTTACCATCTATTTACAAGCGACAAGATTGAATCTGGGAAATGCTTTGGCGTATATAAAGCCTTGACGTCTCCTGAACTTGTCGACGACCCTCTGAAAGCTGTCAAATCGTTGGACTCGGCTTGCCAAAGTGCGGTGCTGATGATTGGCGGGGGCCATTTCTCTGGTGCAGTGATCAAACACGCCCCAGATCCGAAAAACAAGCCAAACGCAGCTAATCCTTATGCGCATGTGCAAGTGAAGCTCCACAAGGGGTTCCATCGATATACCACACGACGTAAGCAAGGTGGCTCACAAGCCGCGCACGATGCGAGTGGTAAAGCGAATTCTGCCGGTGCGACTTTACGTCGGTACAATGAGTTGGCCTTGCAACAGGAGGTTCGAGAGTTGCTCAATGATTGGAAACAGGAGTTGGATAAGTGTACGAATATTTATATTCGAGCTAACGGGAAGCATAATCGGGCGGTATTGATGAACTACGAGCGAGCGCCGATTACAAGCAAAGATAAACGGGTACGAGGGTTGCCGCTGCCGACGAAACGAGCGACTGCGACTGAAATCAAGCGAGCCTGGGTTGAGTTGACCACGGCGAGGGTGATTGATAAGCCACAACAAGTGGCAGAAAAGAAATCGGCAACTCCACAGCCACACCAGCAGCAGCAGGATCAGAAACAGAAGCCGGTGAAAAAAGAACCAACAGTGGACGAAAAACACACGACTGAGCTTGTACAGCACGTTAAGAAATCAAGTTCACCTCGTGTCGTGGCGTACCTGCGCAAGACAAAGCTAACCCCTGAGTTTGCTCTCCAGCCAGCACAGGACTACATTAACACTCCAACGTTGCTTTTCTACGCGGCAGCACAAGGATCGCATCATGTCGTGGGAACACTGTTAACACAAATGCATGCTGATCCTACTATTCGTAACGACGCAGGTCGTACCGCGTACGATGTGGCAAATGACCGTGCGACTAAAGACGCATTCCAATTGGCGAGACAATCACTAGGTGAACAGGCATGGGATTGGAAGAGTGCACGAGTGGGGCCACCATTGACTAGACAAGATATCGAGAAACGAGAAGCTGAAGAGAAGGAGAAAAAGGCCCAGGACAGGAAGAAACAACTAGATGCGTTGGCAAAGGATGAACATAAACGGAAGCTGGATAATATCGTGCATCGTGCTGGTGAAGGGCGTAAATTGGCAAGTTCAGTGCAAACTGGGTTGTCGAGTGAGGCTGGGTTGCGCGGCTTGAGCGATGAGGCTCGAATGCGGCTCGAACGAGAACGTCGAGCCCGCGCTGCAGAAGCACGGTTTAAAAAGAACTAAAAAAAATGAATTGTTAGATAGATAGATAAAGACTTGTCATGTGTATATACACTAATTCTAGATTTCAAATGCATAATTTCCTTTTTCCTTCTAATGACTTGTTTTATTGCTTGTTAGTTTTCTTCATAATAAATGACACGGGAATACGATCCCGCAACGACTTTTGAAGTATCTCATCGCCCAACCCATCCAAACTAGTCTTACCTGGACAATAATGCTTATAATCCAATAACCCTTGCATCTTCGTCTCAGGTCTTAATGCCTTGGGCACGTAAATACCCTGTGTGCTAACCACGCCAGCTGTAGTGAACCCACCAAACATGTCATCGCCCTCTGCATCATCAAACTCATCGTATACTGAAGATTCAGACTTTAACGCCTGACGCGGTCCTTCTTGCTTCCCCTTCTTCTCCTCGTCGTCCAAGCACTTACACCCAAGCAAATCATGCGTATGTGACACTGTACCCTCGTGAAACGTGAAAATATCCCGCAACTCTTCTTTAGTGAACGAATTGCTTTCATTGCCACTGCTACTACCTCCAGCACCACCAGACTTTTCGACATCTCCGTTAGTATCCATAAACTGATCGGCTAAACTCTGTTTAGTAATTTGCCGCTGGAATATACACTCGTCAATACACCCAGTAGTCAGCAGTCGGTAGATAAACACTGGTAGTTTCTGGCCCATACGATGTACCCGGGCCATAGCCTGGTTATCCCATGACGGGTTCCAGTCGCAGTCGTACAGTACAAGCCGCGAGGCGCCAATGAGATTGATACCTGCGCCTCCGCTACGAGTGGACGTCATGAACACGAACGACGTGGTCTGATCGCTGCGGTTGAAATGGTCCACGAGAGATTGCCGCGTAGATGCTGCAGTAGACCCGTCGAGTCGTACACTGGACATACCTAGCTGCCCCAGCATTTGCTCGATAAGATCCAAAGTCTTGGTGTACTGCGACACAATGACGATTTTCTCGCGGGTATTCTGCTTGAGGGTGACAAGAAGTGACTTGAGGACGGCCATTTTACCGCTGTTGAACGCCTTGGAAACCGAATGAATCATGTTCGAGCTGTTTTCATCTAGCAAGACCGGTGAATTGCAAATCTTTTTCAACTTTGTCATTGTGCCTAGATCTTGTTTCTTCTCAACTGCGTCATCAGCCACCTGACATAGCTCGTCAATCTCCTCCCATATATTGGTATCGTTGCATAACTCCTCGTAGCAGTCAGCTTGCATTCTTGTAGGTTTACAAAACAAGATCATATCGGTACGTGGTGGCAGGGAGTTTACCAGCAAATCGTTGGTCCGACGTAGCACAAACCCAGAGGTCAATGCAGTCAGTTCTTTTAGCTTTTCCTCAGATAGCCGCTTCAGCTTACTTGTCGCTGTTGCTTCTCGTCCCTTCATGATGGCATCTTCAAACTTGCGCTTGAATTCGGTAGGTCGACCCAACAACCCAGGGTTGAGCACCTCACACATGGCGTAAAACTCACTAAGATTATTTTGAATAGGCGTCCCACTGAGCATGATTCGTCGTTCAATTCCGAGTCCTACAATCGCCTGCGTACCTTGTGAATCGACTTTTTTCAATTTCTGTGCTTCATCACATACAATCAAATCGAAATTGCACCCAGCTAATGCATCCTTGGCGATTCGTAACCGTTCATACCCGACTAACATGACGCTGCATCTACTGTACTTGAAAATCCCCACGTCCGCCTTATCATCCATCACGAAAACCTTGACGCGGTTTTCTAGCCATTTATCAAACTCTGATTTCCAATTGTATATCAGCGTGACTGGACATGCAATGACAACTCGTTTCACCACGGGACGGCTGCCTTTAATAGGATTCTGGTTCAGTAAAGTCCAAATTAGAGTGATAGTCATTAGAGTCTTGCCGAGCCCCATCTCGTCAGCCAAGAGCGCACCTTTGCCGCCGTTGGACAGACGGAGCCCCATGACGCATTCGTAAAGAAACTTGACACCGTCGATTTGATGTGGTTGGAGGCGCTTGCTGAGATGTGGGTCGACTACAACGTCAACCACTTCTTTGCCTCGTGGCGCAGAGATGCGAGGCATGACAATAGATTCAGAGGTGATTGCATGCTTTGCCTTTTCAATGACTCTAGTTGACATGATTGTAGGTTGAACTGTGATCTGAGCTGGATCAGGCTTCTTCTCTGCTTTTGATGTCATCTTTGTTTCGTCAATCATCTCGCCGATTAATACGTCTTTTCCGGCTATCACAATCTTATCGTCCGTGTTGAGTTTGCTGATACTAACTGATCCAATAATTTTCCCCTTGGAGTTTTTCAGTACTGCACTTTTGCCTGAGAATATCACCTCCCCATCGTCCGTGTATAATGCTTTAGCCTTGTTTGTAGATTTCCGATAGAGCACTTCAAATCGAACCTTCTTCGCTTCTTCTTTAGGTGTTGCATCTTTCGGCTGCTTCTCGAATGTTACTGGTTTGTGATCTAGAACCTCGATCTCTTCAATGGTATCTATACTGGTATTTTCCAACTTTTCTCGTTCTATTTTTATCTCCTCTTCATCATCACTGATATCCACATGCACTTTCACTGGCTGCGGCACTGCCTTTTTTGGCGAAGACGATATGTTCTTGCCGCTCATAATGCTGATTATAGACCCCCCATTCGATGACCCCTGAGACCATGGACTCCCGACACTTCCATCCTCTAGACTCTCATCATTGATCATGACTTCGTACTTTCCCATCTTGAACTCTGCATCAGCTTTGATGCGCTTCCGATCAATTGAACATCGCGCGAGTAACATACCATCGTCGTCGCGCAGAATCCCTGCCTCATTATCATTCATAGGTACGACAAGTTTCCCATCCATATTCCAAGTTTTGTTCTTTTTATTGCTCTGTTCGCGAATTAGTACCGTATACTTGCGTTTGTTCGCTCTGGCGCTTGTCGCGGTAGCGGTAGTAGCAACGGCAGAGGAGTGGCGTGGCGTTTGCGGCGTCTTTGATAGAAGCGGCAACTTTGGCTTTTTGTTCTGTAACATTGGAATCCCATCGGGGATCCGTTTGCGTGATGTCTCGAGTGTACCACCATCTATACCGTTACCATTGGTGGTCCGTCTCGGTAACATTACAGATGTTAATAACGAGATGTTGACTTATCACAAAAAAACGTGTGGATTTTTTTACGCGTTTTAAATATAGCCTGGTCGGGATCACGTGAAGTTCGGGATTGGGCAACTGCAATTGGAGCTGGAGCTAATCTTTGCTATATAATCTTAAAAGTATTTCTGAGAGCATCAAATTCGATTACAGTATATAAAAAATAGTATCTTCTGAAGAATATATGAAATAACTCATAGAAGGTATGGTTGTTAGACGCGGCTTGCCGTTTTACATCGTGCGGCTGAATCGGTATTTCCACTCCCGACGACAGAAGAAAAAAAAATTTTTTTTATACCACTATCTTTTCAATCCTTATCATATACATACAAACAAAAAGATGGCTCTTAGATCCACACCGGGAGCTAATATCGCTACCTATCAAGTAGCTGGTACTAACGCATCACGAATCATTCCAGACTGGTTGATTCAGAAACGTAAAAAGTCACTCAAGAAAGATCCTGATTTCAACAGTGAAGTCCGGTTGATTCAAGACTTTTACTTTGAAGAAGCATCAAACAAGATCAAAGTATCTAAAGATGGACAATACTGTATGGCCACGGGTACATACAAACCACAAATCCATGTATATGACTTGAACGAATTATCACTGAAATTCGACCGACATACAGATGCTGAGAATGTTGATTTTTGCCTGATATCAGATGACTGGACCAAATCGGTACATTTACAAGCTGACCGGTCAGTAGAGTTTCATGCCCAAGGTGGGATACATCATAGATCACGACTTCCAAAATATGGACGAGCTATGGCATATAACCCTACAAATTGTGATGTGATTGTAGGTGGGTCAAGTAGTGAAGTGTATCGGTTGAACTTGGATCAGGGTCGGTTTATGGCCCCATTCGAAATGGCAAGTTATGGTGTCAACGCAGTGGATATTAATCCGGCACACGGGTTGTATTCGTTCGGTATGGATAATGGGACAGTGGAGTTTTGGGATCCTCGTACAAGGCAACGAGCAGCGATGATTGAAGTATGTGGTGATACAGGCCAGGAAGGTGACGGCGTTACGGCACTCAAGTTTAGACAAGATGGGTTGAATTTTGCAGCAGGGACTTATGAAGGTAACAGTTTGTTGTTTGATTTGCGGTCGCCAGAACCGTTGTTGAGGAAAGATCAGGGTTACGGGTTTGCTATCAAGAATTTGGAGTTCCTTGACACCCAGAGTGTATCAGACAAGGTACTATCGGCGGATGAACGTATTGTTAAGGTATGGGACAGAAATAATGGGGAAGCCTTCACGTCTTTTGAACCTAGTGTGAAGATTCATGATGTCGAGGTACTGCCGGATACTGGTATGATCTTCATGGCAAATGAAGGTAAACCAATGCATGCATATTATATTCCGGCTATTGGACCAGCACCAAAGTGGTGCTCACATTTGGATAATTTCACGGAAGAAAACGAACAAGCCAACTCGACAAGTGTATACGAAAACTTCAAGTTTGTTACGCGGAAAGAACTGGCGCAGCTTGGGTTGCAGAAATATATTGGCAGCAATGTGGTCAAGAGTTATATGCATGGGTATTTTATCAACCAAGAACTATACGACCAAGTGCGACATATCGCCAATCCATATGCGTACCGAGAACATCGGGAACGAGAGATTCAAAAGAAGATGGACAAGGAACGAGAGTCGCGGATTCGAACTGCTGGGGCAGCTGGTGCCAAGGTCAAGGTCAACAAGGGTCTTGCTGGCGAGTTGTCGACTGCGTCTGGTCCACAGAGCAATATCTTGGTGGACGACCGGTTCAAGGCGTTGTTTGAAAACGAAGAGTTCCAGGTGGATGAGAATAGTTGGGAATATGGTGCAAAGGTTAAGAGTGCTGAGCAGGCGGAAGCTTATAACACTGCCAAGCGTGCTTTGACGGCTGTAGAGGAAGAGAACATGTCCTCAGGTAGTGATAATGACAGTGAAGAAGAGGAAAGTGACGAAGATGAAAAGACGGCTAAGCAGAAGCAAGAAGAAGAGAAGCGAAAGAAACAGGTCGAGAGACGACAGAGGCAGCTTGAACAAAAGAAGAAGCTTGAACAGCAACAAAAGCCGTCATTGCGGGCTATGACAAATGAGGTGTCGTTAGGTAACGCAAAGTCATTTGGTGACCAGTTGGAAGATGACGATGAGTTTGAAGATGAATCTCGGGGTAATATTACTACTTCAAAGAAGTTAAATGGTACGGTGGAGATGACGTTTGTGCCGCAAAAGAAGAAGAAGCAGCCAAAGAAGGTTTCGAAGGATGATGATAGTACTCCGGGTGATAGTGGGAGAAAGCGACAGCGGTTTGATAATGTTCGTCGTGCTAGTAAGAATACTTTCAGAGGTATGCAGTAGGTGTAGAGTTGTATATAGATTTAGAAGTAATGCAGCATCTATCTTTCTTAGACGTCTCAAATCCGTAAACGATCCTTCCAAGAGCGGCTTCCACGCTCCTTGATCGCTTAAGCTAGGCGAATACCAATACCACACCTTCCATAACGTTCGACACTGGTAATAAATAAAAAATACTTCCAGAACAATGCAATAATAGAGCTATATTAAGTGTTTAGCATTGTAATGCAAACGGATAAAAACGGTCTTTACATCAGGGAAACCCTGTTTGCTGGGTTATAACCGATTTTGACAGCCGCATGATCCGTAAAACAGCTATAGCTAAGTCTGATATGCAACATTGTAACAGAATTCCTAACTTATCCTTGTTTCCGCATCAGATACGGCTCCGTTTTACAAAGTTGCAGTAGTTTTGAGCCGTATTAACTGTCAACGGCTGTAGGATGTTTGGTTCATTGTGTATGTAAGATGTCCAGTGTGTCTCGCGGTAGATTCCTTGAGAAACAAACTATTCACAATGAACAAATGTGAAACGGTTAGTTTGGGTAGATTAGACAAGATTCTTTGAAGATAGAACAGGATGTTTTTGCTGCCGTCAGTCTAGCGGTTCTCTAGATCTATAATGCGGCCAGTTTCGCCACCACCAGCGCTTATCGCGAGTAGCAGTCTCACCAGAATACATTCACCAAATGCATCAAAACAATATAATACAAGGGCGGATGTTCAACATGGTTTTTATTGAGGTATGCATATTCGAGGGTACTGTACAGCACAACAATAAGATTTTTGTGGGTCATCTACAATGAACATTGCTGCGTCATCGAGCTCCAGGGTTCAAAGCAGTCCAGCCTACCTTGATTTGTGCACGTCTACAAAAAAGAGCAGCCAGCCGCTAGCGAGACAACTTTCTGCAGGAGATCGATTTTTAGCGGTGAGACCGTTGAAAGCAAGGGCATTTTGTTCACGCGGGGGTCATGCATGTCTGTAACAAAGTAGCCCACGTAGAACATTTTAAGAGGATAAGGCAATTAGAGGTAAAGGCAAATAATATCGAAAAAAAGAAATCTCATCTAACCAGCTCATAAATTGTCAATGGAGACGGGTAGAGAATTGATGGTTATTTTCTTTTACTGTTCTTTTATTTCTTTTTTCTCGATATTATTTGCCTTTACCTCTAATTGCCTTATCCTCTTAAAATGTTCTATATCAGGGCCAGGTCATCAAAAAATATCGATCGAAATGGTTTCTTCTCTTTCATGTCTCGAGATCTCAAAGTTCAACTTAGCGAATGCATGTCGCACCATTTTCAACACAACCGACGGAACCAAAACGTTTCGACAGTTGAAAAAGATGTTTATCTTGTTTAAACATCAAATCTATTTTTACTTCGCAATGTACCTTCTTCATGGGAATGAAAAAAATCCCGCCCCGCCGCCTTTGTTTTTTAAAAATAGCTGCTTTACCTTCGAGATCCTCAAAAATACGCGACCCTTTGATATATTATTTCATTTATTCAAGATGGAATGGATTTACTGGGCGGTTTGAATACATGCCACCATAGCAATAAATTAAAAAAAAATCCATGGTGATACATGCATTGGCTAGCTTACATTGAACGTGCATAGAGACAATAAAAAAATATTTTCTGTTCTGATTCAAGCGGGTCCCTTTTGTTCCCTCTCTTTAATATTCGTCAATAAAACAGAACACATAACAGAATAAACAAAATTTCAATAAAAAAATAAATGCTGTTCAAATTGCCAAACTGGAGAACAATAATAATTATAACAATATCAACATTTTTATCGCCTCCTTTGTATCAAAAGGTATCCACGCGTCGCTTCAAATGCGGTGCGGTGAAACCAATGTTTCGGCTCCAACGCGTCCGGCCACGCGGGGGGCTCGTGCAAAATGCCTCAAGCGGCGGGACAACGTTGAGCCCCCCTAGATCTGGGATCTGAGATCCACTTTGGATATCGTAATTCAATGAACAATATCAAAAAGAATGAGGACAATAAGATAGGGTTATTGAGTATAAACCCTCGTTCATTCATCTTAAGGTACTAAATGAAACCCATAATCCATCCATCCCTCTATCCATCCATCCATCCATGAAAAAAATATAATCCAAAAGAGGATCGTCATGCGTTATTGTCCATTATGAGGGACGGCGGGGGGACCTGCTGCCAGCTGTCGTCACTTCAAATGCAAGCCCGCCCCAATGGTCGACTTTAGCGTAGTAGTTGTTTTTGTTACTATTGCTTTTTCGGCTATTACGTAGGAAAATAACTAGGATCTACCCAGGTCTAACCTGTTTTTTCACGATCTTACCCCTTAACACGTAGCGTATTCACGTTTGTTACCGCTTAAATTAATGTGCAGCGTTGAAAAACCCAGACACTCTAATGCATGCCCACATCCCCTCTCTGTTCTGCTTATCCTCCTTGAGCGGCATTAGGCTATGAGGAACCCTCAACTTTGCTTAGGGGCAATTTACCTTATGATAATTAATTATTATATATATCTGGTGTCCACCCCATGAATGGCCCCCCCTTTTTTCCTTTCTTCTTCTTCTTTTTTTTTTCATTTATTTACTCTTGGTAAACTCATTTTCAACAAAAAGGCAGGTTCCACCACCAACACGAAGAAGCGACAAATTTCGTTCATTTCTTTTTTACTTTCTTTATATATAAATCTCTTCTATTATTCTTTCTTTTCTCTTTGACAGAGCTGGTTTTGAAAGAAAAAAAATTTTAACTTACCCTCGTTTATTTACTTCTTCAATTCAACGACATGTATTCGAAACTATTCAAAGCATTGGCCACTGGTCTGGCCACAATCGGTGTCGCATCAGCTGGTTTTGATGCCAACAGCAAAAACAACTTTGTGCTCTACTGGGGTCAAGCATCCGCCGGTAACGAAGAATCTCTCGGCTCTTATTGTGATAAAGATGCTGGTGATATCTTTGTCATTTCATTCTTGAGTTCCTTCGGTGAAGGTGAACCAACATTGACGGTTAGCGGCTGCGATGGTAAAAACTGCCCTGAAATTGGCAAGGATATCAAGCATTGTCAATCCAAGGGTAAAAAGGTGCTCATCTCGCTCGGTGGTGCTGCTGGTTCGTATGGCTTCCAAGATGATTCTCAAGCCGAAAAGTTTGCTGATACGTTATGGAACATGTATGGTGGTGGGCAAGCCAACAATCGCCCATTCGGTGATGCCCAAGTCGACGGGTTCGACTTGGATATTGAAAACAACAACCAAATCGGCTACACTGCAATGACTGATAAACTTCAACAATACTTTGAAAAGGCCGACAAGGATTATTACATGGCCGCCGCTCCTCAATGTGTATACCCAGATCAAAACGTTGGGGAAGTCCTTTCCAAATCCCATATTGATTTTGCATTCATTCAATTCTACAACAATCCTTGTGCTGTTGGCAAGTCTGGGTTCAACTGGAAGCAATGGTCCGATTTCGCCAAGAACGAATCTCCAAACAAGAACATTAAGCTTTTCTTGGGGTTGCCAGGGTCTCAATCCGCTGCTGGCAGCGGGTATGTTTCCCCACAAGATGTTCAAAATGCTATCCAAAATGAAATCGGTGACGATCCAAGCTTTGGCGGTGTCATGAGCTGGGATGCTTCTCAAGCTTTTGATAACGTTATTGACGGTCAATCCTTTGCTGTGCAAATCAACAACATCGTCGCTGGCGGCAGTGGCGATTCTTCCTCTTCTTCTGACAACTCCAACTCCAACTCTCGTGTCAACATGCCAACTGTCGTTACATCTGGCCAATCCTCTGCCGCAACTCCTACCTCTGCTCCAGGTGACAGCGTCGAATCTGCCGCCGGTGCTGCTGATTCTGGCAATAGTAATAACGCTCCTGGATCCCCGACCACTACTGTTGCAGTCACCAACTACGAGTCCAAGACTTCTGTCAATGTTGCAACCTCCACCGCTCCTCCACCTCCTGGGTCTACCTTTTCTGTGCGAACCTCTGCTCCTGCCGCTGCTCCAACTGGCGGCGCAGCCGTGGACACTGCACAAGCCGCTGGTGGATCTGGGCAACAAGTCAAACCTGATGCAGTACCAGATAACTGCAAGGGTAAGCAAGGCAGTGAATTGTCTGACTGTTTGAACGGTAACTTCCAACAGGAAACCAGTGCTCCAACTAACGGCGATTCATGTGACAAGGAAGGTGAATTGTCCTGTCAAGGTGGTAAATTCGCCATGTGCAATTTCAACAAGTGGGTGGTCTTTGATTGTCCTGCTGGTACTGTATGCTCTGCTTCATCTCAAGGGTCTCAAGCATTTGTCGGGTGTACTTGGCCACAAGGGAATAGTAAGCGTGAAGAAAAAAAGTCTGGTCATCATAACTGGCGATTCGCGGGACATTTGCATGGGCAAGTGCATCGTAATCGACACCAAACTGCTACCGTGAACGTCAAGTAAAGGAAAAGAAAATTGAATTTTGCCAATTTTATAAAGGCTGGTTCTTTGTTCTTTTTTTCTTCATTTGCATTTTTCTTATTCTTTTTCTTTATAACGTGACGTTTTTTGTTTTCTTCTCTTCTTGTATACCCTTCTTTTTATTTCCTGGCTAGATCCTTTTTTTAGATATTTACGATAGTGATGTTATAGTAAGCATGAATCAAGACAAGTTTTTTGATGTACCAACCAATTTTTTCCCAGACGACTTCGCTAAACAATTAAGCGAAATGGTCTATAGTTTTTCGGCTTTACTTGATCTTAAGACCAAGCTGAGATTATGAGTCTCATGTATCGTGTAGTAAACCTTAACCTTACCATATCAACGACGTCATTAAGATGCCCCATCGTTTTGCGGCTGGCTGTTCGGGGGTTCATCATCGTTACGTATATATGATATGCTAAAAAAAGCATCGTTCGTTGTTAAAAATCAGCCATGACTATTCTAGCACAGAAATTGATGGCCAATAGGCATATTAACCATGAGAGAGTCATCTCAAACGAGGAATCTAGCCAAGATCTTTTTTAAATTGAATCTTGAATCTCCGAGAGAGATCTTGCCGCGCCGTTTTGTATTTAATAGATCCGATCCGGCCCGCCGCAGGGGCAAAACATGAACACAACACACCCATCAGGTTCAAACGGATATGTGAAACAACCGACCTTCTGTGATTTTTAACCGAGACAGTGCATCTCTCTCATACCCAGCCAGCTTGGCATATCCCACACTGACGAATATCTTTGTTAATGATGTATAAACCAGCCACATAGCAGCCACAATGCGACAACGTGACAAAGAAAACAAGCATATGAGCCCACAATTATCCCGGGGTGTACCAGCTTTGTACACCGGGTGGTGCACCTTCTCCAACCACAGGAAACTCGCTCACCAGCCACGTTTTATGGTTTGCTCGTCTCGTCTCGTTTCAAATACAAATACCTATATGATACGTCCTTCCGCTCATCTTTTTAGAGGGCACATCTTGGTCACTCACATCTATACCTCGAACAATGCATTCCAAGCTCCTCAAATACCTCGTGGTGGTCTTCACCTCCCTAAGCAGGTCCGTCTCTGCCAGCTATAATCCAAACGCACGCGACAACACTATGAGATCGGAAGAGCG
>JAKTQM010001192.1:16659-30978 GCA_030558825.1 Blastobotrys niveus
CATCCAAGTTTTGGTCAAGCCGCACAGGTGATACTCCTGACGCTGTTCTAATTCTAGCAGCTACTAACCCGAGAAAGACCGTGATATCATCTACTACGCGGCTAACAATGCCGGTCGTTTGAAGCCAAATGCTCCAATAGACGGTCCAAACGCCGCTACTTGGAGTTTCTACCCTGGTAAAGAAGTCATTAACCAACTAAGGTGCAGAGTTTACGATCAAAAGACTCATTGTGTTCATCAAGCATTTCAAACCTCCATTAAATACTGGTAACAGCCCTTGTCAAGTCGCTAGTGGTTTAGCGGGAATATCTATGAGGCCTTTATTTGCTTATTTATGAATATTGAAGCCATGGGAGGGGTAGGTAGACAATCGCGTGTATAAGAGACAACTTCAACTCAAGAAAAGCCTCATGCGGCTTTGCGGCTCGTAATAACCATGGCAGTGTTGATTGAACATCCGCACCTTCCCCGAGTTGGACATGTTCATCTTGAATCTGGCCTTCAGATGGGCCCTTCAGTAGCCTCGACAATCCAAGAGCACTCCAATTGCGGGATTAATGTAACTCCAACGAGTGACTAAAGCAACGTCTCGCTGGCTGATATGATTTAGTGAGCCTGCAGTAAGGTTCTTCAACCCATCCAACTCTCTTGACGCTCTTAGATAGGATATGTACTATACCACGAGGCAAATGTCATATGGCCACGTAACGTTAGTGGATGTACGCAGGTGGTTCATAGTGGTTGTCCAACTTAGAACTGAGCAAGTACGAAGGATAGGACCAGAAGGGCACTGAGAACAATAAATAGTGTCAGTTACGATGTTAGGAAAATTACATGGAAAAGGACAGCCATTTATATGGGGCACTTTTTTTTTACTCGGCTCTTATTCTAGCATCTCGGTTTATCATGGCCATAAACCCACTTCACTGAAAGGTCTATATATAGATAGCTCAAAGAACCATTCTTTTAGGATCTGATGTTGTAGTTGCCTCGAAAAGTCAACATGAAAACCTCCGCCATATCTGAAACCTGTCCAGAGTGGTATTAGCTGTCGACGAAGTTCATTCTAAATACCAGATAAGCGCGTCTTAACCGGAGAAAGCCATAGCTATCGGGCTATTGGGCTACAGTTAGAATTAGAGCCGAACCAAGATTATTACCCTGACTGTGCGGTTGTAATTGGTGATCAAAGATATAATGCTATCCGTATAAATATTGTTCTCAGCACCCTTTGTTCCTATCCTTCGTACATGTTCCATCGACGGCACTACGCAAAAGTGCCTAAACCCTACGGTCGCGTGTAAACGAGTATTATATTGCTGTCATCAATAACCCGTACCGCAATGCCAGGTCAACGTGATTGAGTAAGCTCTAACTGCATCATAGCCCTGCAAAACCACGCAGCAAACCATTACCAGCGGATAACAACTGTTGCTTGCAAAGCGTATCTTGCGTCAGACAGCCGCATTAAATGCGGCGCAGGCATTTAAACTGCACATAAAATAGAGGAGAGACTTCGTAACGCCAGACGTCAAAAAACAAGTGACAGTGGATGTAGCAAGAAAACGAGTCATTCAACTTTAAAGAAAGTTCTACGGAATCATTAAACAGAAAAAAAACAAAAAAATGAGCTCCTGCCCGGATTCGAACCGGGGTTATTGGAATGTCCAATTGTGATCAGAATCCAAGGTGATAACCTCTACACTACAGAAGCAACCGATGCCCTTGATGTTCGTGAGTTCCTCTCGATATGCTACCAAAGACCACGTGATTCCGGTCACGTGACCACACATTTTTGGAAATTTTCGCTGTGTGTTATTATATTTTGGCATCGCAGGGGACCCGTTCTCACTATGCTTAAGGCGTACCACAGCCACTGTATATGATGCGGTGCCTTTGGCAGAGCCGCTATTTTGTATCGTAATCATCATCATCTCACTATGCTATAAGTGGTCAGGTCACCAACGTATATGCTGCAGCGTGTTTGGCAAAGCCCATGTGAAATTTGTATGGTATATATATGCCTTTGAGAAATGGCATCCTATTGCTTTGAATGCCATTGCCGACGTGGATCCACGGTCTGGCCAGCCATCGGTTATGTTATAAGCGTTCAGCCGCCAGGGTGATGTTCAAGGGCAAGTCTGAATTGAATATATATAAAGGAAATCATCATCATGCCATTTCAAATGTTGGGCCCCTTATGGGGTCAATGCCGCAAACTTTGCTACAATAGATCAGTAAGGATTGGCAAATTACCCGGTTTCGATGCGTTCCGGTGGTACAAAATGATGAAAGCCGTTTGCCTTATTACAGATCGTGTGTTTACCAACTCGTGGTGATGTAAAGGACAGATAGGTATTGTCTAGATCCCCCATTACTATCATGTACTATAGGAAATGTCATGTAAATTTATCAACCCCAGCCATGTCCCACCGTTACCAACATCACAAGGTCACCAAGATTTCACCCCATTCTTTTATGAACCGTCAGATTAAACCGGGTGCACCAACTGCGACATTTTAAATGTTCGAAACTTACCTATGCTGAGTCAATTTCTACCTTTTTTCAGTCACTATCAACCCTACTGTCAATATACCAGTAACAAATATACAGTCACCTCAATTGCCTATGCATGTAACGTAAGTCGGTAGTCCTCACTGGTAATATTAGCACGACGGGCGGAGATCTCAGGGTACTAGCGGTGCATATGCCGTCATATACGGCCCTCCTTATAATCACACCTATTATTCTTCTATAAAACATGTCCCCTGACCCGTAACCAGTCCTTGTCTGGTAGGCTTGACTGACCTTTCACAATTTGCTAAATTCAGCCTCTCAAGCCTGAGATGGGTATAAAATTTCTGTAACCAAATAAAAAATAAATTCACGAATAGCTGCCCGGTCGAGCAAAGCCTCAAAAGTCTCAAATCGCCCTCAGAGCAGCAACTGGCTCTCTTAGAGTGCTCATAACGGTGACAACCATGTCACTTAAGCAATTTACTTTTAATTTATCGTCCAATCATTGCCATCCTTTCCTTTCCTCCAAAACTAGTTCATAGAGGCTCCAAACCACTATTCACGTTCACCCTGTATAATTACGAACTGAATTTCTTAAATCCGCGAACCGTTAATATAATAAAGTTGCGTTGGGAATACATGTTTTTTGTAGATCTGTTTCCTATTTTATCCACCTGCTGGGCGCGAGAGGGATGAAAAGAGGAAAAAATGCGCGCAGCAGGCAAATGGTGCCACAAACAAAATGTGACAAAGAAGCTATATTGATATCAGTTGGCCAAACTTTAAAATATACGAAGGAAAAAAATATTTGGTATGCTATTACTCCCAGCTTATAATGGCTTTGGTCTCATATGCATTCAAAAAGTCATTGGAAGCATCTTCCTATGGATGATGGATTTTTCTGCCGAACCTATTCGATAGTTGATTTTCACATAACTGCTTTCCTTGTGGTCTTCACAGCACGAATTCAATCACAATAGGGTACGATGTAGTGATGGCAGTGCTCACGAATCGCCCATGGTGTTTATCCTACACAATTGGCATTCGATAGTTTTTCTGAATACGGGAGCAGTGCTTTCTATCCAACGGATGTATGTGAATACCTGATATTTACGTTCTGCTATAGTGCTCTCTTTTACTTCAGTGTATAACCACCTTTTTTTTTTTTTTTAGTTTGTTTTATTAATGAAGCCTCTGCTCGGAAGCATTGGACTCCAGTGTACATATTCTTATATAAAGTAATAATATACCACCTTGAAGCGGATTCGAGACTGTGGAACTTTGCCTAACATTGGGCAGTAATCTGCCCCATCATGTGGCTGGCATGGCGCTTGAATATGAACACTTGTCAATAGAGGGATGTACTGTTCGTGTAAGTGAATTGGAGGCGATGAGTCTATACCATTTGTGAGAACCTTAAGTACATATTCTGAAGGTAGACTTATGGAAGTGTTGCTCTCTAGTGTGAAGGGTAGCTGCTAAGGCAGGTGCTTCTTCCATTGAACCGGGTTTGTTAATGTAAGTCACTTTCATTTATATGCGTGGAATTCACTCACCCTCATGTTTGTAGGTTAAAGAGCGAGGGAGCGGGGCTTGGCTGACCGTGAGGAGAAGGTACGCTAGCAAGGGGGAATGTTATGGTGAAAAATTCGACGTTCATAAAGTGCCCAGTGCAGGTAGTAATGTCGCAAAAGGTTGGTGTAGAGATCAATTTCCGTTAGATTGTTCTAAGGCCATAACATAACGATATAATGTACATCATCATTCTTATCAATGCCGGATCTAATGTCTTTATCAGATCCCGTTCGACTTTATACAGTGGAACGCTTGTAGCATAACATAACTTTTGTAGGCCCCAGTGGTGATACTTCATTGGCTCTGGATATATATATCTAACCGGGATCAAGGGAAAGAGGGTTTGTTTGTTTGTTTTGTTTATTATATGATATAGGTACATATACTCACATGGGGTTTTGCCAAACCCTGCAGCACTTATATAGACTGGCAGTCGTTGGCGAAGTGTGCATAATCCTTTGTGGGCCTACAGTGCCTTGGTGATCTCCTGCCTCGGCCCTGGCAGACCGTCATTCGAGAATGACCCCAATGCACCTTGAGACGGAGCCACGGTCCCTCCATTCCAAGCTCTCTGCTTCCCGTTATTCAAAGACGGCATGGACGTTGGTCAATGGGTGGTGAAAATATGGTTGACATATATGCTAAAGCCATCCACTGTTGAGTTGGAGTTTTAAGCCTACAAGGCTTTTAAGTAGTTCTCTGTAGCTAGAAAGTATCTTTAAGATTGTAGTAGCATCTTCCAAAAAAACTTGTTCTGAACAAGGACTGAGATTTACGCCTACGAAAATATCGGTTCTAAATGCCGCATTTGGTACAGGGGCCGAATTTACATTACTGATTAGGAAAGAGAACCCGAAAATAATTTCGAAAAACTGTAATCACGTGATTATATTTGCTTTTTCTGCATTCTGAGGCAGTAGAAACAGATTAGGCTAGAATGCGGAGCTTTATGACTGGGTGGTGGAGTGGTTAACACGCATGCTTCAGGTGCATGTGACTTCGGTCGCGCGAGTTCGAATCTCGTCCCAGTCAATTATTTTTGTACTGTCAAAGCTTTTTAAGTCTGGACTGCTACTACTGGTTTACTTTTTTGTTCTTTGAATTATGTAGTTGGTTGGATATTTCAGGGAATCATAATCCATTTTGGAAGTAAGGTGTTGTAGATGAAGTGGTCATGGCGCGAGGAATCAGCCAAGATGCTGGAGCCGCATAAGAAGCGGCACCAGTCTCGGTATATAGGTGGTGTAGGGACTAAGAAGAATAACATACACTTTACTAAATACTGCACATCTATTGTTCGTATTGGAGCCGAGTCAAGAATATTTCCCTGACTCTGCGGCTCATTTTAGACGCCAGGCTATAATGCCATCCATATAAATAGTTGTATTCTTTCATGAAATTTTTCCTAGAATCTTAACTGACACTATTTAATTCCTATGCTTCATACTGGCTCAGCTCGACGTTGAACGTCTACTACGAAGCATCGTGCGGTTATCCACTGAATGGTCTAATATCTCAACCTGTGACACACGATGTAGGAGACGAAGACGGACGTTGGTAGCGCTGGTCGACATCCTACAGCGGTGCAACGATGAAACACTGCAATCTTCGGCGGTACCGTAACAAGTCGTGCTGCTGTCTGAAGCGAATATATGTGAAAATGTAGAGTTGAATGGTAGGATCCAATGACTAGATCGCGAGTCTCTTGCAGATATGAGATTAGAACCGATCATGGACATCAATAATATAATATTGAGGGGATTGGAGATAATATTGATCTTGGTGGTCCTCCAATCCAGAAGTAGTAGTTTAGTTAAGTTAGCATTATATATACAGTGGCATGTCCGCCACTTCTAGAGATAAGTACTTCAAGCGATAAGATCTACTGCTAAATACAATGTCTTCTACTACAGCTACTTCTTCTGATTCTACTTATTACATCATGTACCCTTCCGGAAACAGATACAACTACATTTCTCAACTTTTAAAAGATTTAGAATAAGCGGGTGGTGACTGATAGCATGAGAGAAGAGGTGTTTATAAGATGTATTTGATTGAACTGGCGGTCCCTGCACCATATCACGTACGTTCGCTGCTACTAGCATTGTAAACTGTGCAGCGAAAGAGCCAACAATATTCAAGTTACCGGCATTCAATGACAGCAAGAGCAATCACGGATGTTTGAGGATGATTTACTATTTCCTGGAGAGCCGAGCAAAACCCGCCGCGTGAGGCTGGAGCCGCATCGGATGTAGAATAGATAGGCAGATATTTCTACTACAAGGAACTTTACTTCCCTACAATCACTTTTTGCGTTGCATAATTTTTATGTGTACTTAGCTATCACGGCATGAGGGAACAAACTTTGTGATGGATCTACAAAGAAATGCATCAGTGTTGGAATAATAAATATCTCTATATGATGTATATAAGGAGTTCAGTTTGGAGCTGCTGATGCTCAGCTACCTAATGATAATGGCACCCACTCGGACCGACTATTGCTGGAGGTGTTAAGTGATGAATTACTGGAACGTGTCGCCAGCTGTGAACTACCATTTTGTTGACGGTGGGCCGGCATTTTGGATGGATCGACATAATCTAACCAGGCAGGTTCTTGGCCAATTTCGAAGGAAACTGGCGAGGGACTGGTAGACCTGGTCAGCTCGTTGGCGGCTAAAGATGCAGGTGGTATGATACCTGAAACTTGGCGTAGTCCACGTCTGGTAGGAATTGGCAGCGTCTGAGTGGTAATATTTTCAACTGGCGTCACGGATGTAGGAGATAGGTTGTCCAGGCCGTTAGGCGGTGGTATTTGAAGTGCGCCATGTTGATGAATCGGGTTTGACATTGATCTTGTCGTTTGGACAATCTTTCTCTGCATTTGATGATTGACAACCCGTTCACGGTCCAGCCTTGACTCGAGTTGCCTAACTCTCTCAGTTGCTTGTCTGATTTCATGATCTTTTCGTTCGCGTAATGATCTCAGTGCCTCACGAAGCGCATCTCGTTGAGACTCGATTGTTTTGATCTTCTCACCCAGTGGTCCACGTGTAGTATACTCATCGACAAGATTCTCCATCTTCTTGTTCTCCACCTTCAGCTCTTCAATTTGCTTCAACAGCTCTATAGGGTTGCCAGCAGCTGTGAGTACTTCCAAGTCCTTTACATGCGATTTCAGCTCGGGTACAATGCCATCCTTGAGTTGGTTAGTCTCTTGTTGTAACTCTTCAAACTGCGTTGTCAATGAGGATATGTTCTCTTTGAGCATTTTGTTTTCCATTTTCTCATTCGAAAGCAAGGATTCACATTCTTTCAGTTTTTGCTCAAGATCACACGTTTGATAACTCATGTACAATTTCTTTATAGCATCCTCATCATGGTTTAGCCGACTTTCCGCTAACAATCGCTTCCGTCTTTCCAAATCCAATTGTTGTTGAAGCTTTACTACCTGTTGAACTCGTGCTTTTGGGTCGTTCATCTTATCATCTTCCATTATCGCAGCTTCATCCAACGACTCTACACCTAGTTCGCGTCTGATTGAATCAGCCAATTCGTTTGTCACTAACCTCACCTCGTCCAACAGTGACTTATTCATCTCTGCCAGTTCAAAGTTTGTCGTATCAGAGACCATGTGGGTATCCAATGCTTTATTGAGCTGTTGTTGCTTGTTCTCTTTCTCAGATTCTGTCAACTGCCCTGCTTGCTGTTCCATTTCATCAGCGGTCCCGTTTACAGTCTCCGCAGGCTCTCTTGCGTCATGCCCACGATTCACATAATTTTTCTGTATATTATTGGTAGTGGTATCCTCAACCTCGACATTACCTTCTGTCATTACACCAGTGGAAATCATTGGCGGTCTAGGATGCTCGGGAATGCTGGAAGTTGATTTTGAATCTGGTCTCATACCTGGATAACCTCTTTGACGATAAGAGAGTCGCTCTAGTGGAGGTGACTTATTGGGATTCATCAAAGGAGACCCATTGTTGCTGCCCAACGAAAACGTTCTGCCTTCACTAGGATCATGTGGTAGATGTGGTGAAAACGGTGGCTTGTATCCATTCTTCATGTGTGGAGGAGGGGGTCTTCGATACGCTGACGGAGGATATGGACCAGCCGGAGGAGGGTGTGGGGGTTGTTGAGGCGGAATAGCTACACCATCAGATGTTCTTAGTGCTTGCTTACGGCCGTTGCTCAGATTCTTGCGATATGCATTATTGGCGAGGTTCTCATTCCCACGAAAAGTAGGTATTACAGGCGTAGTATCATAGGTGCCAGTCATGCTCGTGATGGACATGGTACGGTTGCCATTGGGCGTGCTTCGCCCATCACTCAAATTAGGGCTCTGAGATCCAAAGGTTGGATAACGGTCTCGATCTGGAAGCATGCTGATATCAGTCATAGACAGAGCTCCATTTCCTCCTCCTCCTCCTCCATTTGCACCACCACCTGAAACTCTATGTGCGCTCATTGAACTCGGAGTTCTAGGAAGTTGTCCGTGGCTCATACCACCGCCCCCCAAGATATCATAATCGTCATCCAACCCACCATCTTCATCGAAATCATCATCTCCTTTCTGTCGTCTTCCGAATCCAAAGAAACCTTTCGAACTACCAGAAGCATTGGACGATCTCCTTGTAAAAGATGCTATCGTGCTCGACCTACCACCACTCCTTGAAGCAGGTCGTTGTTCAAATGATGGATGTGGTAGTGGTGCATCAGGCGCAGAGGTTAAAAGATCATCTAGTTGCTGTTGGTGCTTAGACCTAGGCATACCACCTGGTCCAAAAGCCATTGTAGGTGTGTGTTATCTTGTTAGTATAGGGTCGATACGTCTAACCAACTCGGTTTTAGCAGAAGAAATAATAATGGTGAACTATTAAAATGGCAAAAAAAGGAAAAAAAGCGAAAAAAGAGGCGGGAGCAAAACAGAAAAAAAAGCTTTTGAAACCGGAAATAGTCGAAATTTGGAGCTTGTAATACGACTGCTTCAGCTCTTGTTTGCTATATTTCGACTTTATCCTTCAGTTAATATATTGTATACTATTCTATGTTGTTTTATTTGAAATCCATTTCGATGATAAGGTGGCAGATTTTTTTCTACGCTGCATAGCCAGCAGCTGATTGCGTGTTTTTTTTTTACTAGTCCGATTTTTTTTTTTTTTTTCACGGTTATCGCGGATCTGGATCTTGAACATAAATAAAGGGGGTCCACCTCCAGTACTCACCCGCCCCCTTCTGCTGCCGTTACTCTATTTCTCTGGATACTCCATTTTCGGACATGCGGATGCTAGCATGATATACCTTGATAGGAGAAAGTTTAACAAACCTAGAAAATACTTGTTTGGCCCTCCTTTTGTAATGCTTTCATTACTGGATAATAATACACGTGTATTACAAAGAAAATCACCCGCTATTCAACAATTCTCCCTACGATGTTATATCTTTGACTAAAATATGAATACCAATCATCAAGAACTCGAAGCTCTTTCTCTGTTAATCCACTCAAATCTCCTTTGACCTCCGCTGGCTCCAATGATGTTTTGGCTAGAGCCCTGGAAGATTCTTTTCCTGCAAATACATGATATCCACCGCCTTCAGAGTAGGCTTTCTTTCCAGAAACATCAAACACTGTGCCTTTTATCGCGACGTAGATCTTAGAGTCTCGAATACCTATGAAATGTGCGTCAGGTTAGACGACGATCTATCTACTCAAGCTAGTAGTGAATCAATAGGATCAACCAATAGCTACTTACCGTCATATTTAGACAGTTCTTCTAACGTGAATGGCGTATCCTTTGGTGGGTCTAATTCGACTGGCTCCTTTGGTGCGAATCTCATCGTATAACTAACTGCGTGACACGTTGGAGGTATCGGTCGGCTGGAGTCAAAATTAATAATTCTCTTCTGATTTTTTCCAACCTCGTAATTTGGGTGACAGAAACAAACAACAAACGACATGATTCAATTTGTCAACGACCTTTGGAGTGCTATTTTACAACCGGGTGTTAACCCGGCTCTAATTAAAGCGACACATGGTTCTTTCCTATGTCTGATACTTACATTGATAGCTCTACTAGTCATGACTTCCAGTATTCATTTTGTCATCTTGACAATCATTGCAACGTGCCTTTGGGCAGCAGTTACTTGGTTCATAAGTGAGCTCCAAAACATTCAACATAACAAAGCTGAAGGTTCGAGTGAGGTTAGTGTAGAACAGGAAAAGGAGCAAGATTCTATAAGCTCTGAGCCTACATCATCACAAGTCTCCGACAAGTCTTCTCAACAAGTGCGAACGAGAAGCAAAAGAGCATAGAGAAAAGGCCACACCCAAGAAATTGTACAACATTTTACATGTTTCATTAATAAGAATGATAGAGAGAAATAGTATGCATTGCAAAAAAAAAGAATTATATGGATACTTGAAAAGGTTTTTAAAAGTCGTCACCGCCAAAATCGCAATCATCACCATAGTAGTTGTTTTCAACCTCAACATCTGGTTGCATGGCGTCCGCTAAAAGCACACCACCCAGTAACCCTGCACCTGCACCCAGTGCTGCACCTCCCATTGGGCCCATACCGCCACTTCGTCTTGGAGGTTGTTGCTGATACATCGGTTGTTGATACATCGGCTGTTGTTGATACATCATTTGTGGTGGCGGTTGTTGATACATCGGTTGTCCATATCCTTGAGGTGGTTGTTGATAACCAGGGCCAGGGCCATAACCTCCGCCACCGTAGCCATAACCAGGTCCAGGAGGCATAGGCTGTTGCTGCTGGCCACCAAAGTTACGTTGGTTTTGCTGTGGAGGTGGTGGTGGCGGCTGTTGATAAGGAGGTGGACTACCAGCCGAAGGCTTTTCCCATTGTGATTTACCAGTTGATAAATCAACGTAATAAAACCTATGAGATGCAACGTTAGTGTTAATATATTGGCGCTTAGTTAATTAATATGAAGAACTTACGTTTTGTAGTTCGGATCAAATTTGGCCAGCCAGCCTAATATTAAACGACGATCTTGTTAGCATTCTGGTTTCCAGAAATTAGAACCCACATACCCTCTGGTACTGATGGAGGAGGGGGACCTTGAGGAGCGCTCATTCTGAATAATCAAGGGCAATAAAAAGTGATAGAGATAAGTTGAAAAGAGGAGAAAGAGAGAGAAAACACACGTTAACTTTAGAATGGCTTGTTCAAACAACCCGCCGCCGCCAAAGCCACTGCCCGCTCTTAGGTTCCGTTCCGACCGAAAACCTGCTGATATCTCCGCAAAAGTGGATTGGGCAATACGTTTGTGGGCCAATCTTACAATGCATGTAAGTTAGTTAGTTAGTTAATGTTGGCTCAGAACGTTTTGTGTTTACTAGCTTTCTATTTTGTTCTTTCAGTCGGTGGGTTTTGTACCTCTGAAGAACATTAAGTATGTAATCTTATGTAGTATGACTAAAATATGCTTGACGTTTAGTTTAATCTACCTCTGGTAATTCTAATTGCTCGCTCCCCTCTTTGGTGACCAATTTGGTTTCCTCCCTCAATAGATTGCCTAGTGTAGTGCTATCCCTTGCGTAAACCCACTTTCCATCGATCCAATCGTATCTATAAAATAAACAAGTTAGATTTAATTCATATTAAGGGCTCGGTTCAATTAAGAATTCATACCTTTTTGGACCAGACAATGGACTGGATAGCCAGATCTGACGATTTGGTGGTTGCTTGTTGATAACATATGTGCCATTCGGGGGCATTACCAAAGTGAGAACGCCTTGCTGAACGTAAAAATAAAGTCAGTATAAAAATCTCTTCAAGTAACACATTGTAGTACTTACTGCCAACTCCACATCAATTTCAGGGACAGATTCTCCTAGTTTTTCATATTCCTCCAAAATATGTTCTAATGTATGATCTGAGAGTTGATGAAACTTTCCCATGTCTAACGTTGAACTGAAGCGTTTCGAGCGCATAATAGGACCGCGATTTGGCGCCATCACACATCTAGAAAGCACAGCGCGATTCGCTAGGGCCCTTGCCAGAGTACCTCTTGAAAGGATCATTTTTCAGCTGATAGATCAAAAAGTTGTGCTGTGTTTGCAATGTCGAGGACGTTTTAGACGTTCACTGATAGTAGTGGGAAAAGCTTGAACAAAACAGAGCAGAAAATTGCGAGATTTTTTCCCTATTCATCTTCTAGTGCATGCGGCGCCGCCCCGTGGCGTACGATAACGAATCCATTAATAACTTCTCATAGAATGCCCATATCAAGAACCAATACGGACCTGGAGTTTGAATAGATCAAGTAAATGAGGGCCATGATATCTATATAATTTTTCTGGCCGACAGTAACGATAATATTCAGTATGTTCCAAGAAACTAAACTAGCAAGTGATTTTGTATGGAGAAACGATATCTCGGCCTATATGGTTATATCATACTTTCTCCAGACGAATAAAGAGTAATGGATAGGGACTAAAAGAGGTAAAAGCTTTGATGTAGTTAACAAATGCCTCGAAAAAAGCTTATTGATGGCGATCCGATTTTCGGAACCATCAAGTTAGCTGTCATATCTATGCTAAAATCAAGGAAGAGGTAAAATATGGGGAAAATGTAGTTGTTAGGTTGGCAAACACTAGTGAAAAGAGGCAAACACGCTCGTCCTTCTAACAGTCGAATAAATTTACTGCCATTGTTATTATTGATGTTGTTGATATCAATTGTTATGTTGTTTGTTATTGTTTTAGCCGTGTTACAGAACAGAAAAAAATAAATTTTCTTCTCCTTTTTTTCCCTCTTTCTCTTACCAGCTTCCTCCATCAAAATAGATCTTACACAAACACCCTTTCTCTTACATCAACTAACATCATACGTTCACTGACCCATCTTACGTTTCAAAAAAAAAAAAAAAAAAACGAGATACCTTTGTCCTTTGTTTTTTTCTTTCTTTCCTCAGTTTATTCGTTTATTCTATCCCAGTATCCCTTGACTTGCCAACACACTACTAAATCTTGTCATGTCAACACCGGATGAAGAGGACGTATTGCATCGACAAACAAAAGAGGATCCTAATGGTGAGCTTCAGCTACGGAAATCAGAGCACCCAGCATTTGATATACGACTTGATACCGATCCAAGAGTGCTAGAAACGAAGAAGACATCAAAGACAGAGACTGAAAGCCATTTTTGTCGCGTTCCTGTGCCGGAGGCAGCTCGCGATAATGTGCCTAGATACGATTACCCCCTCGCTACTGCACAAACGCCAGAATATCTGAGCTCATTTGTATTCATGCATAATGGAGTTGGCCAACGTTTTAGCGAGATAAGACAGAAGCAGTCCTCTGATATTAGCCAATGCAAAACTGATGTTGATGAGTTGGCGCGTCGTCTCAGTGCTAGTGAAAATGTTAACGACCGCATGCAGAGACTTCACAGTACCAATAAGATATATGATCATCATGAGCTACTATTGAAGGATCATAATAGTTCACGAAAACGTCTCAGCTCGCTATCAAGTAGCAGCGAAGATGATGCCGGTTATACAAACAGAAAAGCTATAGAACCACCAGCAAAGCGAGTCAAAGACCAAAGGTCACCAGAAAATACTGTTGAAACAGATGCGCTACTTTCACCATCTACGCCAGTGGTAACGGAGCAGTCGAATTGTAAGAATGAAGGTAGTTTTGAACATCAGAGCCATACCCATACCGATTCCAATAATGGTGTGACCATGGACGATGGTGCCATAGATGGATTGATGACTACGCGACAAACTACCACCACTACTACAGTAACGACTGTAAACACAACTTACAAATCTCCATCTACCATGAATTTACCCTCGATGATTTCAGCATTCGAGAGTGCAGCTCCCGAAATGAAGAGGTATTTATTGTTTAACTTTTTACGTGGTTGTGATCGATCGACTTTGTCGTTAGCTTCAAGCATAATCCTTCCAGCATTGCGTTGTGACATTCTATCCAGGGTCCCCCCTGAACTGGCTTTTGTTATATTGAGTTATTTGGATTGCAAGTCATTGTCGAGATGCAGCAAAGTTTCGAAAAGCTGGAAAGCGATTGTGGAATCTGCTGACTGGTTGTGGAAGGAACTGTTGATTAAAGATGAATACTTTAACGACTACGAAGAACTGGACATTTATATGAAGAAAATGCATAATGATATGAGTAAACTGAGCTTATTGGAGCGAAATGGCGCCACTCAATTAAGCACTCCTGGTTCTAC
>JAKTQM010001194.1:5855-31351 GCA_030558825.1 Blastobotrys niveus
ATTTTTCTTTTCCACTAGACAACTTTTTTATACAAATCCCATCCAGCATATATAAATAATGACTGAAAGTAATACTAAAGTCCCTTCTGGGTTCAAACTGAAACCTCAAACAACAGTACCTAAAGGTAAAGAATTCTGGTTGATTCAAATCCCTCCAAAATTCGATATTTCCAAGCTCAAATCATTGCCAACATCTACAGGCACCTTTACTCATGGCAAGAAGAACCGAACATTCCAGCTGACAGAGGACAATGATCAAGGTCAGAAAAACGTGCATTTAACCAAACCAGTCAAGGGTACAGATGGCAAGGAAGTCAAACTATCATCCACGCTTAAGATTTCAAAATCACTCACGATAAGCAGAGCAGCAAATGTACCAGAGATTGATTATACCGCCGTGGTGACGCCCAAGCCGGTTGTTCAGCAGCCAGAGGGCTTGACTTTGAAGCATTGGGCTACTGGCTACGGTCCAGAAACGGAGAAGACAGAAGAAGACAACAAATCTTCAGCAGCACCATCTACACCAAAGGGTAGCAGCAGTAGTAAGAAACGAAATCATGACGAGGAGGAATCATCAAGCACAAAAAAGACCAAGAAGCACAAGAAGGAAAAGAAAGAAAAGAAGGACAAGAAGTGAACGAGTCTAAATCAAGAAAAAACCTGTAATATAATTTATTATCTAAACAATATCAAAATCATACACTGACGTCGACTGATCGGCAAGTGTACGCTCAATGTACTTGACATGGTTATCATGACCAACCAGAATGATAGTAGACGTCCTTGATCCATACATTCTGCCTTTAAAATCCACTACCGGGATAAATATACTATGCCGAACGCTCGCCAACGACACATTTTCTGTCGGGAACGTGTCAATCTTGAGTAGGTCAAACAACTTTTCCACTAGAACCGATTCAGACTCTTTACAGTCTTTATTCTCTTCTATTAACGCTTCCAGCCGTTGTTTCCCCATTTCAGCTTTGGGCCATGGCTGATCAAAATGTGAATTGGATAAACAAATGGTTTGATTCTTGTCAAACAAACTACTGCCACATGCTTTGGGATCATCACCTCCACGATTCGAGAATAGACGGAACGAATCTAGAGACTTGACATTACCGCAGATCATGGTGAACCCGCCTGCCCGTGTCAGCCCATCGCCATGCATCTGCTTTTGTTTCAAAATCCATTGCTCAACATCTTCCTCACATGATAAAAACTGCCTGGGGAACGTTCCTCTTGATATTTCGTATCCATCCGATTTTGCTTCATGGTAGTTCAACAGGACCGCTAGCCGGCCTGTTTTTGATATTCCTATCCATGTGCCGTGGTCTTGCTTTGCTAAATCCAACGGACTTAGAATATGCGATGGGCCCTCTTCCTCCGGCCAGAAGTCGGCTTTTTTCGTTGCACGATCCAGGAATTCGTCACGGTTAGATACTAAGATCAACCGATAATCCGGGTGTGCTGTACTTGCGATGCATATACACATTATCAAAAAAATAAAAAGTTCTTAAATATCGTCAAAGATCACCAAAACAATATATATACAAAAGTGTTTGTCAAAAAAGAATAGAGTGGAGTGAGTTTCTTGAACTTATCTTATATCCATTTGGGGAAAAAAGCGGGGGAAAAGAGATGATGATTTGAAACCCGAGGTTTTTTTTTTTGACAGCCCATTCTCTCTACAATTACTGAACTTTAAAACAAACAAAATGAATGAAAATAAATAAAAAAAATGCCTTCTTGTTATTACTTGTGTTTGCGTTAAACTAAATACATGAGTTTTGGTTTTCTTTTTAAACCCCATAATCTTTCAGTACACCTCTCATATGCGTGTTTGTGATCTTACCTCTTCTTGGTTTCTTCTGCTTTCGTTGCTGAGTCGGCTTAGCTGCCTTCTTCACTGTTGCAGGATCAACACTAGTCGGCTTCAACCCAATCTTCTCCAACTCTCCTGGCAATTCACTACTTGGAGGAACCTTAGCCTTGGCCCATAGAGTCGTAAATGCTTCATCAATACCGCCAATAGTCCCTCCAGTATTAGCCCACAGATACCTCGGCGTATTATCCTTCTTGGTCCTCCACACCACAATCTTTTGTTCCTTTTCAAGCTTCTCAATCGCAGCCAAACATCCATTCCACCCGTCCTTCAAATGCTTCACGGGGATCCCCTGGACCGTATTCTGGGCCTGCAGATACGCCATCAAGTCCTCTGCCGAGTAAATATTATATATCGACACGTACTCCACCGTCTGATTCTTTTCATCAACTTTGATCCGTCCCATCGTCTTCAACGTTGGTATCAGAGCGGCTGGAGATACACTCAAAAAGTCCGCTACTTGCTGGATAGGGATCGGGTTATCATACCGTTTGATAAACTCCAACGCATGCACCATCTGCGTCGACTGATGCTGTCCCACACCTGTATTTTCTGGCTGTGAATACACATATGTCTTCTTCTTTTTATTCGCTGCTGATGGTGCAGTCGATATCTCGTCTGTTGCAAGTTTACGTTTACTCGGCGAGTCGTCTGGTTTAGAACCAGTAGAAGGCTGGGGAGTGACTACACGACGCTGGATAGTAGGAGCATTGCGGACCTTATTTTTGAACGAGTTGAGTTGGTCATTCAACGACGACATTTGTAGCAATCAACTGGTTAAAGAAGAAGAAGAGGAAAGGAATGCATCGATGATGATGCGGGTGGTGTGTGTTACAAGAAAAAAGTTGCGGTTGGGATTGCTGACTAAGCTCGAAGGGGGAAAAGTGTATATAAAACGAGCTCAAATTTTTTTTCACTTTCTTTCTTTTCTTCTTCTTCTTTAATCATTACAACTAACACTAGTCATCATTCCGTCCGGTTGCATCTTGCACAGAGAATGAATGGATTCTAGTGTTCTGGTTGGAGATCAAAAGTCAATCTTAAAACCATCGCCGCTGGAGGCCGCCGGTTTACTTTCTCGTAGATCTGAGCTGACCCATGAACCGGTGATGACCTAGGTCATGGCACATTTTTAAAAGCATTATTGTTTTTCTTTTTTTTAGAAATTAGAATGGATGGATTAACTGTGCTATTGTCAATAATAATAATAAAAAAAAAGAGACTTGGAATTTTGAAATAATGCATAGGATCCTCAGAATACATACGTTACTGCTGGGATGAGGATTCGGCCGAGGCTTCTGCTGCGGCGGCAGACGATTCTTCCTTAGTAGCACCACCCTTCTTCTTGTCCTTCTTTCGCTTCTTACTAGCAGCCGCTTCAGCAACCAACTCTTCAAACATTTGTACTTCCTCTGCTTCTTCTTTTGTTCGGTATGCCTTCTTAAAGATGGAACCAACCATCACCAATGCCTTGGCCCGTTCAATACGTTTAGTCAATGGAACTTCCTTATCATGCAGCACTCGGTCACAGACTTCACGTAATACCGATTGCACTTCAAACTTGGACCCATTCCATGCTGCGGTCAAAACTTTACCCATTAATGTTCGTTCAAGAGCCGCTCGTTCCTCCACCGTCAACTGTTCACCTGCTTCTTCAGCCTTGGCCATTTCTTGCATAGATGAATGCGCATCCAATGCACTAGAAACTGTATTCCAAGTGTCTTTGATCATAGTACCCCGTTCCTTCATCTTGCTGAAAAACCCAGTAACGCCAAACAGTTTTTGTGATTTGAGGAAGGTGTTACCTCGAGTGTAGTAAATATTACCAATAGCATGCAACAGTTCGATACCAAACGATTCCATCTTGAGATTCTCGGCTTCTAATCGAGTCTTTTCCTCAAATGCATATGTAACTTCTGGACCTTTATCAGTTTCTGTCCAAACACTGAGTCGATGTACTAGTTTTTCATACAAGCTCCATACTCGTTCTTCTCGAGCTTCTTTACGTTCTCGTTCAAACTTTTCAATCTCTTCTTGTTGTTCCTTTGACATCTTTTTACTCTTCTTTTTATCAACCGAATCATGCTTCTTCTTTTCCTCGGCCTGGTGGCCATTAGCCTTACCTTCACCATCATGACTACTACTTTCGGCAGCCATCAATGTCGGAGTACCCGGAGCTGCCGGAGTACCTGTATAACTACCAGTATACGGCGGCGGCGGCGTTGAAGTCTTTTCCTTTGCAGTAGCATCACCCCCTGCGGCAGCTGCAGTCTTTTCTTCACCATCGCCACCTACTTGTTGTTGTGTATCACCACCACCCGTAGTAGTTTCGCCACCAGACTCTTCTTCACCGTTTTCTTCCTTCATTGCAAGTTCAATAGATTTCTGCATATCCTTGATCAAAGAAAGTTCACCAATAAGGTCCGCAAACGCCTCGCCACCAAAAATATTGGTAAAAAACTCTGCCGGATCTTCAAATCCAGCATCCGGAACTGCCTGCTCTTTACCAAACTGATCGTATCTAGTACGTAGTGATTTGTCGCTCAGCACTGCACAAAAACAAAAACAAACCCGGTTAGCAAAAAAATATCCACTCTCCCTAAATATACAAAAACTATTGTATAAACATACCTTGATATGCTTCGCCGATGGCCTGGAATCTTTCATGCGCAGTCTCATCGTCGGGATTCTTATCTGGATGGTGTTTGATTGCCATTTTTCGGTACGCTTTTTTAATCTCCACATCGGTAGCGTCAGGCGAAACGCCTAGAGCATCATAATATGTAGTATCTACAACCATGGTGGACCTTTTTCTCGACTATTTGAACTCAAGTAAAACCAGATGTAAATGGCTAATATAAATGTCCGAGAGAGAGAGTTGAATAGGGAAAGAGAGAAGAATAGAAAAATGCCCATTTTTCACAAGTTTTTATTTTTTCGCGTGTTTGTTTTTCCGGGTAAATTTTTTTCTCTCTGCTCTGGCCACATACGCCGCATCGCCCTGGGCCAACTGCTTTTTATACCCAACTTTTTTTTTTATGTTTTGGTTTCATCGTCTTCGTCATCAATAAATCAAACATGAACATCACCGGGAATGAATACGCAGATTTTATGATCAAAGTGGCACAAAATAACGCCAAACAAGCTGTATTTACATTAGGCTACCAGGTCAAAACTGCACTACAGTCAAACCCTGATTTATCATCCATACTACTGTTGTTACTAGTATTATACATTTCATTACGAGTATTAACGTATACGACACGCATGATCTACTCGCTCGTCCTTGGGTTCATCAAGTTCATGGTATTTATAATCATCCTAACTGCAATTTTTTGGACGGCAATTCGAGGAGTTAACGAGACTTATAACGACGTTTTATTACGAATACAAGATTTCGACACGTCTTCAGTCACGACTACTTTAAAAACGTATGCATTTAAAGGCATCCAGCGTTCATTCGATTACTTTTATTAAAAAAAAAAAGGTTTAAAAAACAGTCTTTACATCTTTTGATAGTCATATCATATCATTTCATATCATATTTCTTTTTTTTTTTTTTTTTCGGTTCTGTCACACTACTACATTTTGCTCTCACTTTTGTGCTGTGTTATTGCTCTTGTTATCATTCTTATTATTGTTCTTTCGTTGTCGATAATCTTCACGTTCTGGGTTGGCGATGAAATCTTGTGCAGAAAAGTTCTTTGCAGCGTTTCGAATGAACCAGTCAGCAAACTTTCGACTTTCCTTGGTTTCTGCAATGTAAATCAAGTTTCGTTCCAATGCAATATCGATATCACTCAAGTTTGTACAAGTACCTTGCAAAAGATCCCCTTCAGTCCATTTGATTTGTCGATTCTTCAACTTGAACGACACTAGAGCGCTTCGCAGTTGTTCCACATTAGTATCCAAAAACTTGGCCAACTTTTCAATGTCCATGGCAGCATACAAGTTCAAGAAGCTCTTGAGAGTGCTACCCAATGTAGTATTCTTGACATCAGCCATGAAGATTTGTAGATGGTGTTGAATAGGATCAACGTTAAGTTGTGGATGTTCAAAGTCTGGTGGAGATGGAGTAATGAACTTTGGTGCAGCAAACAAGAACAATTCTTGGAAAGTGTTGAATGCTTCTTCACCACCTCGAGCCATCTTGGACATTTGTTCGCCATACTTTTCTCGCAATCCTTGGTGGATCACATCGTCAACCTTGGTTGGGCATAGCGTGATGCAAATAGCCAACAAGGCATACATTTGTTCGGATTTCTTGTTGACCGTGTCGAATTGAGCAGATCGGTTAATGTTCTTGGTTCGAGAAATGAATACCAAAATGTGGGTAAACGCCTTGATGGCATCGGCATATCGTCGAAGCATCAAGTAACTGAACCCAACATAGTAGTATGTAGTGAAATGACAAGCCGTCACACGAGCAAACAAGGCCTTCTTGTTTAGTTGGATATCTTCCATAGTTTGCAAGGCCAAAGAGAAATCACCAAGCAAAGTGTGAACTCGCAACAACCCAATTATGCTGAAGTAACCCAACATTTTGTACAATGGTCGAGAACCGTATTGGCCAGCCACCAGGGTTGGATCTTGTCCATTCTTCATGGCCTTCCATTGTTCAGTCACATTGGCCTTGCCGACCAAAGAATACAAAACGTTCAAAACGCTATATGCGCCCCAAACTTCAGAGTTTTCCTTAAGTTCAGCAATTTCGTCTGGGTTTTGGTTTCGCTTAATAGTTCGGTTTCGGTATATAGAAAAGCTGTTGAATTGGTAAATGAATTCATCAATGATATCCCAAGCCCAGTAAGTTGGCAATTCAATGGTAGCTGGTCCATCTTCGCTGTTCAAAATGTAGTTGAACAGGTTGCAATAATTGTGATAGCTTTCGATTCGTTGCTTCAAAGTCGGCTGCAATCGTGCGTACAAGTGTCGATAGTATACTTCAGTGTAAAAGATCAAAAACATTTGGTCATTGCCGACAATTGGAGCAACCACGTCTGGAGCTGGCCATGGTGATGTCTTGTAGAATCGTTCCGTGAGTTTGTTGAATGAGCTTTCGTAGCAGTTGAGCAATTCATAGTCGTTACCGTCATGAAGACAGTTTCTAAAGTAGATGATAAAATCTTTGACTGCTTCTGGGATATGTTGATCGCTTCTAGATGGATCGGCCAATGCTTCTTGTTGACGAGATAATTGGGCTTCATCATAGACGTTATCACCAACAGCGATGGTTTCGCCTCCGTAATTGGTGGTATCGTCGTAATCGTAGTGTTCGTCCATTGCTCTGTACCCTCTGTTTGACGTGTTGAAGCGCTGAAAAATTTGGAAAATAAAAAAAATTTGTGGGCGTTTAATTCTTTTGTGGGAGGAATCCTATCATCATGATTGATTTTACGCAGAACAAGGCGTAATCCTGGGACCGGAACGGATGAAACGCTTTTTTGGCCCTGAGTTTTGGTTCTGTTGAAACTTAAACACTGTTTAGTTTAGATATACAAAAACCAAACCACCAAAAAGCTAGCTAGCTTCTTCTTAGTATTGTTATTCTTCTTCTTCTAATGTTTAGGAAGCAGGTGTTAGTTATAATAACATAAAGAAGAATTAAAAAAAGTCATGTATCATCTAGTAAAAGGTGTTTATTCGCATTTGACACGACAAGAAGGTATGTGATATATCGTTGTACGCCTACAACATAAGAGTAACAAGTTATTTTTAACCATGACTGTTCTTTTGTTTAGAATATTCTGTGCTTATATTGGGGTTGGATAATGCTGGTAAGACGACACTGCTTGAGAATCTAAAGACACAGTATGGTAAACATGGGCTCTCCCCAGACAAGATTGCACCGACAGTAGGTCAAAACGTTGCCCATATCAAGATCGACAAGGTATTGTTAAAGATTTGGGATGTTGGTGGGCAAGAGAATTTACGAACGTTATGGGACTCATATTATGAATCTGCACATGCTGTTGTGTTCGTGGTGGACTCGACGGACCGGGCTAGAATCGAGGAATGTAAAGATACCCTAGATTCTGTAATTAGCCATGATGTGTTGGAAGGGACACCAGTGCTGATGCTGGCCAATAAACAGGATTGTGAGGATAGATTGGAAGTGGAAGATATTAAAGAAATTTTCAATAAGATTGCAGAGAAGATGAGTGCGAGAGATAGTAGAGTATTGCCGATCAGTGCACTAGAAGGTACGGGGGTGAGGGACGCTGCGGATTGGCTAGTTACCAGGTTAGTGAGGAATAAGCAGTTTAGACCGCCTAATCTGAGGTGATGACGAGCTCGGCAAAGCCGAAGTTTTTTACAGCATTCTTTTTATTTTGTATTAATAGGAGTATTTATAGATACATTATTCGCATGTTTTTTTTTTATTTGTTGATCTTGTTTCTCGTGGCTTGATTCTCGTGGAAATGAATGTCCTGTTTGCCAATGACTATAGACACGCTTGACTGGAATGCAAGCCGCGACGACGCAGTCCGACGGCCAGCTGGATATCTCGTCTTGAAAGAAAAGAATCCGGCGGTAGCTTCTGCAGGAACTGAGCTTGATGTTGATGCGTTTCAAAGACAACTCAAACAGTTCATAGCATCTAGAATAAGGGGACGATCGACCCTTTCTTAGGCAATAAATGGACGGCACGCGGCCCACTTGAATATACAAAACTGCCAAGCCTAAATATGTATATCATTATTGAAGACAAGTACTCACACCCCTCTCTTTGGCTATTCTTTTTTCTCGGCAAAAGTCAGAGAGAAGCAGAGCCGTAGTTGCATCTTTGTTAACATGGTCTCGTGCCTTCCATTTACCTATAGAACGGACCTTCGTTCGGTATGTATTGTAACGATTTGAATGGTTCTATAACACAAAGAAAGTTGTTTCCCAGCCTATGAAGGAGATGCATTAGGGAGAAAAACGTGGATGACGCGACGTTTTTTACAAGGTACAGAATCTAAACACTTAGTGACACATCGCTGCTTTTGCTGTTTATCATATTTGTCTCTGATTATAAACAGCAATAGATAGCATATGGCGAGAAGAGAGGAAGATCATCTAGAATAATGAGGGGTTGTTGCCGATTATTTTGTGATTGATCTGTGAGCCAAAAAATCCTGGTGCCTGGTATTTAACTTAATCTGCCCAGAGCATGAATATACGTTCCTTACCTACTAGTTAATTAGGTCTCCAAAAAGACACATAAAAACAACAACGGAGATTCAAAAGTCTAGACCAGTTTGACATTTTCGGTTATTCGATGTGAGTACCAGCCGCATCATTTTAAAACATCAAACCTGTAGGCCAAGAGAACGTGGGTCGAATGGACGTAAGTTTCAAATAAAGACTATCTTTGCGGTCATCCCCGCTCCGGACCGAAATGCCTTCATAACGGTAATACTACTGCTTATGTAGCTGCTTATGTATTTTCTTATGTCAAAGATCGTCCCTGCCCTCCAATTGTGCCCTGTGAGCCGTGAACGTGCGTGATGCGTGCGTGGTTTTTTATTTGTTATCTATTATATAACAGCCTCCCCTCATCATTTCCCAATCTTTTTTTTGGTATTTAAACTGTTTCAGTTTTCCCTTTTTCGCTTCTTCTTCTTCTTCTTTTTCTTCCTTCTTTTCTTCAATCAATCAAATAGATTATTATTTACTAGACTCACATGGAGAAAGTCAATGGGTACCAGGCTGAGCCAGTGCGGCAACGCCAACCTTATTATTCCCACCGAAGAAACCCCTTGATTTGGTTACTTAGCGGCTGGGCCATCCTCGCCAGTCTCAGCGCTGTTTACACTGCGATTCACCCTGGACTATTCCACTTTAATCCACGAAATCTCAGACATCATCAAGTTCGACAACAATTACAACAACGAAACTTTGCTCCACCTAATTCTTTGCCAGATTTATCTCCAAAGCGAAAGAGAAATGTCATTTTCATGGTATCCGATGGTATGGGCCCAGCTTCTCTATCCCTAACCAGATCCTACCGACAACATGTGGAAAACTTGCCATACGACGACATTTTGTTCATTGATGACCATTTCGTTGGCCATTCTCGTACCCTATCCAACGACTCTTTGATCACCGACAGTGCTGCTGGTGCCACTGCGTTTTCTTGTGGACAAAAGTCTTACAATGGCGCAATCTCGGTCACCCCAAACAAGGAAGCATGCGGTACCGTCTTGGAAGCTGCCAAATTGGCCGGGTACCATACCGGGTTGGTGGTTACAACCGATATCACTGACGCAACCCCAGCTTGCTTCTCTGCCCATGCATTGGATCGAAGTGAAAACGAATTGATTGCTACCCAACAAATTGGTGATTATCGACTTGGCCGAATGGTTGATTTGATGATTGGTGGTGGTCGATGCCGATTCTTGCCAAAGGATGTTGAAGGTGGGTGCCGAGAAGATGGTCGAAATGTAGTTAAGGACGCACAAAAGGAAGGTTGGACCTATATCGATGATATCGAAGGCTATAAGCAATTGGATGGAGGTAACAATGTTACATTGCCATTGCTAGCATTGTTGGCAGAGGAACAAATTCCATTTGATATCGACCGAGATCCTTCTGTTCATCCATCTTTGGCCGACACTGCAAAGACTGCTTTGAAAGCTCTTGAAAAGGCTACTGCTGATTCGGATCAAGGGTTCTTTTTGTTGATTGAAGGTAGCCGAGTCGATCATGCTGGTCACGATAATGATCCTGCGGCTCAAGTCCGAGAAGTGTTGGCATACGATGCTGCATTCCGAGCTGCTGCCGAGTTTGCAGACAACTCCGATGTGGAAACTATTCTCATTTCTACTTCTGATCATGAAACTGGTGGGTTGTCTGTTGCTCGACAAGTATCGGAATCTTATCCAGATTACAAATGGAAACCACAAGTGTTGCAAAATGCCAAGCATTCTGGTGATTATCTTGAAAAGAAGATGAAGGAATGGAAGGGCGATGATGCCAAAGCTTTTGAATCATTTGTTGAATCGGAAATCTTCAAGAAGGGTTTGGGTATTGATGATGCCACTAAGGAGGAATTGGCCGAAGTCGTGGACAAGAAGTCTCGAGAAGTTCTTACCGAAATGGTTTCGAAACGGGCTTTAATCGGGTGGAGCACGCACGGCCATTCGGCAGTCGACGTCAATGTCTATGCGCACGGCTCTAATTTCTATGCAAAGAGTCTATTGGCGTTCAATGTGGGCGGCACCAATGAGAATACTGATTTGGGTAAGTTTATGGCCGACTATCTTGCAGTTGATGTTGATGCTGTCACTGAAAAGTTGAAGGGTATTGAAACATAAAAACTTGAGAAGTATACATACTACATATATATATATATATAGACATTATATCTAGACAAGCTGAAAGCTTTGCACATACCAGTGTTTATTATTATAATTTGTTCACCCTGCCGATGGATCCAAGGGTCTCAGAAGCATGTCCTAGGCGTGTGCCGTTCAAGTGGGATATCCCCCCGGCATTTCGGATGGACTTTCCCCTTTTTTTTCAAGCACCGGCTACAAATGCCGGATTTAAAGCAAACTTTCTATTAGACTTGGTCATTTCTTTCTTTCTTCACTGCTAGCAATGTTGCAAGTATAAAAAAACCACTGAATCGCCAAGATTTATTCTTTCGTTTGAAATTTCTAGGCATTTTACCTCTTTCCATCTGCATACTTACACATATTCGGATATCATTTTTTTTTTGGTACCTTACTTCTTTATCTAATCTGACACCCTAATACGGCTGTTTTAACTTGTCTTCTCATTTTCGATATGTCTGACGACTCACACTCCATGCCAGTGGCCGCCAACGTTCTTGGCACAATAGGAACAGTCCTCTGGTGTATCCAATTAGTACCCCAGATTATACACAACTTCCGCAAGAAGGAATGCACAGGCCTTCCACCGCTGATGATGTTTTTATGGGCTGCCTCTGGCGTTCCGTTTGCTGTATACTTTATTGTGCAAAAATCAAACATTCCTATTCAAGTTCAACCTCATATCTTCATGGCTCTTAGTTTACTATGCTTTGCCCAGTGTCTATACTACCCACCTGTCGCCTTGAATCGACTCAAGCTAGCCGGAATAATTGGTGGATGCTGCGCTGCGTTTGCTGGTATCGAAGCCGGATGTGTTTTCCCGTTCCGGAACCTTTACAATGATGGCGTGACCTGGCCAACGACCATGATCGGTATTATTGCTGCTATTTTGCTAGGTGCGGGGTTGCTACCACCTTATTTCGGGCTGTGGAAACGTAACGGGCAGGTTGTGGGTATCAACTTCATTTTCTTGGCAATTGATACCGGTGGGGCCCTGTTTAGTTTATTGAGTTTGGTTGCTCAGAATGGTGATTTGGATATTCTGGGGTGCGTATTGTACATTGTCATGCTAGTGTTGGAAATCGGCATCTATGCATCGCAGATTATCTGGTTGTTGCGAACTAGAAAAGAACGGAAACTGGCAAAACTCGAGGCTAAGAAGGGGTTGGATGCAGAAGCTACGTTGCAAAATGATGGGATAACTGAACGATCTGAGAGCATGAAGCTTGATGATATTCAGCATCGGGTTCATGAAGAAGAGTATCATGATGAGCATGAAGCAGATCCAGCTGCTGCAGATCATGATGATGATATTGTTGCTGTTCCTGGTAGTGAACAGCCTGCCTCTGCTAGCTCACACCCCCAACAATCTGACGTCCACGATGCTTCGACAGAGGTGGACAACGTCAAGAAATAAGCACTTTTTTTTGACAACATTAAATCTGCTGATGGCAAGAAACTCATCATTGACCGAAAGCTCGCATCAGGATGCCCCGTAGGTCGTTTTTTTTTAAACGCCGGCGCATCCTCACCTCTTTGCGCTGTTACTGTGAGATTAAACTCTAGGACAGCCTGTACTCCTGTTTTAATCTGCACCAGGAACAATGCAAAGCAGCATCTGAATATCACTGCTGGTTTTGTCGTTTCTTTCCCGTTTATATGGTACGCCGCAATCGACGCGGCGTTATAACCCTTCCCTACGGACGTGATCGGCATTCATGGTGCTTATTCACCCCAAATAGTCTATAAGACGATCTACATTATATTTTGCTAAAATATATAAATTTGTTTTCCAAAATTCATAGTCTATTCTCCATCCCGGTAGTCAATCCTCAAAAGACGCGCCTGCCTTAGTCATCTATTAACTATAATTTAACCGCCCGTTTATCAATCAGTCTTCCAAAATCTATCACCTCTAGGATCGTTCTCCACTCTAACCATCTCATCAGCAATCCATGTATGCATCTTCTCCTTTACAAACGCATCAAAATCCCAGGGATGCGGCAACAGCTGATGCTCGAATTCTTCGCCCCATACATATGCCCACGCATCCACCTCATTTTGTGTCTCTGTATCCAAAACTTTAACTGGGACCCTTGTGTACTCGTCCCCTTCAAAAACATCCAGTTTGGCAATATGTTCCGGAGTCAAGTTGTACGCCACAGTACCCAGTACAGTGTGGCCCTTGCGTGGACGAATGGCCGGATAGTCTCGTTGATGGATTGCATGCCGTTGATGGTCCTCGAGCACTGCTTTGTGTACTACAACGTTTAGTGCTGGGTCGAGTTCTAGTTTGCCAGAGATCACTCGGGCAAGTACAGCCGGTGCCATCAACGTGCCATAGCTTTTAAAGAAGAAGCGGTTTTTTTTGTTAGCAACGTTCTGTCGTTTGATGAATGCGTAAGAAAGAATGGATGGCTTACAAAAAGCTTGCTTTTGGTTCAATGTCGTTTTTCATGTAGGAGTCGATGTATGTGAAGTAAAAAGGGTTGGTGTCAAGAGGGTAGATAGCAAAGTGCAAAGGTTGGGGCGGAACATGCAATGCGAGGTGTCAGTCATATCTGCTACCCCTCGCTGGCCGGGGATGTTTGCCCATTTAGGAAACCCCGCAGAGACTGAGATAAGTTGAGCTGAGTAGAGCTCTAAACCTATAAGACTGAAATGGAAGGCTTTCGGGGTCCTATTGCATAGGTCGTATGGCCTTGAAAGATGGAAAAAGCACTGCTCGCAAAGTAACTGGGTGTGATCTTGGCTTATAAATGTTGAACGATGCCCCATATAAAAAAAAAACTCCCCACCTCGGGCCAAGATCCTTATCTCGAACAGTCAACCTGAATTGCACTGACAGACATACTTACTAGCCGCTGCCGTTCAGCCTAGTCATTCACTCTAAAAATATAGAATATAATCCTTTCTATTATATCTTTCTTCTCTCCATTCTTGCATATTTTACATGGTCTGAAACAAAAACGACTTTGAATCAAATGATTCCCGCTATCGGTCCCAGCCCAAAAAAATAAAAAATAAAAAAAATTCACACCCATCGCGTTACCTATATATCTAACCACTTGATCTTTTATATTAAAACTACCACGTTAGAGAAACTATGGGTGTTCCAGCATTCTTCCGGTGGTTATCACGCAAATACCCCAAAATCATCTCCCAGGTGGTGGAGGATGACCCGATCGAAGTAGATGGAATCGAGTACCCATGCGACTACTCCAAGCCCAACCCCAATGGCGAACTAGACAATCTCTACCTCGACATGAACGGTATTGTACATCCTTGTACACATCCCGAGGGTCGACCAGCTCCAGAAACAGAAGATGAAATGATGCTGGAAGTATTCAAGTATACTGACCGGGTGCTGGGGATGGCTCGGCCGCGTAAAGTATTGATGATTGCAGTGGATGGTGTTGCCCCACGAGCTAAGATGAATCAGCAACGATCACGACGGTTCAAGACAGCAAAAGAAGTAGCGGAATTGGCAGATGCTCGAGCAGACGAGATTGCCAAGGCTGAGGCACGAGGTGAAATGATTGATGATGCTATTAAAGATAAGAAACGATGGGATAGTAATGTTATTACCCCAGGAACACCATTCATGGATATTCTAGCCAAATCGTTACGATACTGGGTCGCTTATAAGCTCAAGTACGATGAAGGATGGAAGGACTTGAAGGTGATTATCTCCGATGCGACGGTACCGGGGGAAGGTGAACATAAGATTATGGAATTTATCCGGTCACAGCGGATGGATCCAGCACATGATCCTAACACTACCCATTGTATCTATGGGTTGGATGCGGATTTGATTTTCTTGGGGCTGGCTACCCATGAGCCACATTTCCGAATCCTACGAGAAGACGTGTTTGCCAAGGAGAATAAGAAAAAGTCAAAACCTCCAGCGTTGACGGCGGGGGAGATTGCACGACAGAAAGAAGAAGATGAATTGGACCAGAAAATGAATAAAAAGCCATTCTTATGGTTGCATGTGGATATTCTGCGGGAATACTTGGAATTGGAGTTACATGTACCGCGGTGTCCATTCCCATTTGATTTTGAACGAGCGATTGATGACTGGGTGTTTTTGTGTTTCTTTGTGGGGAACGATTTCTTGCCGCATTTGCCATCGTTGGATGTGCGAGATAATAGTATCGAAATGGTGACGAGTATATGGAAACGTTGTTTGCCTAGTATGGGGGGGTTCATTACGTGTGATGGTGTTGTCGATTTGAAACGGTTGCAGGTGATTATGCGAGAATTGGGTAAACAAGAAGATAACATTTTCAGAAAGCGACGGGAACAGGAACAACGACGAAACGAGAATAATAAACAGAGGAAGCTGGATAAAGTACAGACACAGGTGGCTCCTAATGGTGCTCCGCCACCACCAGCAGTGAGTAAGAATCGTGGCGAAAAGGCGCCTATCCGGCCGTTGGAGAACATGCCACTGTATACGCCTGGCGGGGAGAGTGTTGGTGGTGTGCATATGAGTAACTCTGAAATTGTCAAGAACCGAACCAATATTACAATGGCTAATCTTGCCAACAAGAGTGCGGCGCAAATGCTCAAAATGAAGCTGGCCGGTGGAGGTGGCAATGGAGACTCGGAAGATACGACAGAGACTTCTGGTCAGACAACTGAAAACGAGACTGATAATAGTACTGGGCTGGATTCCGAAGCATCTCAAGCAGCAGAAGTTCATACCGGGCAGAAACGTAAGGCACAGGAAGATCTAATCCGCGAGATCGAAAAGGAATTTGAAGATCCGTATGATAACGTGCGGCTGTGGGAACCAGGGTACCGTGGCAGATATTATCACCACAAGTTCCATGTTGATGAAGAAGATGCAGAGTTTAGAAAGACAGTGGCACGTAAGTACATTGAAGGTGTATGCTGGGTATTGTTGTACTACTATCAAGGCTGTACATCATGGACATGGTACTATCCGTACCATTACGCGCCGTTTGCGCAGGATATCTGTGAAGTAGAGGACTTTGGTGAAATCAAGTTTGATCATGGTGAACCATTCTTGCCATTTGAACAGTTGATGAGTGTATTACCTGCAGCATCCGACCATGCATTGCCAGAAGTGTTCCGACCATTGATGAGCTCACCAGATTCGGAGATTATCGATTTCTATCCGGTTGATTTCCCTATCGATATGAATGGCAAGAAACTTTCGTGGTTAGGTATTCCGCTTCTGCCATTTATTGATGAACACAGGTTGTTGGCTGCTATTCAGGCCAAGTATCCGCAGCTCACTGACGCCGAGAAGAATCGTAATAGACGACGAGAGGAGATTGTCCTGATAAGCAGCAAGAACCAGCTGTACCAAAAGTTGTTGCAATTGTACAGTCCTGAATCTGATAAGAAAGAGGAAGTATCGTTGAATGCAGCAGAAGGTGGTGGATTGGCTGGCCGGGTCGTTGTTGAAGATGAGAATAGTTATGAACCTGGAAAACCGCTAGTATTCCCATTGGATGTGCCTGTTGGTGGAGGTAACATATGGCCAGATATCACTGAGAATGATACATTAACAGTCAAGTTCCGGTATAACCCAAAGCTGCATACACACAAGAGTATGCTTCTCAATGGAGTCAAGTTTAGGTTCCCTCAAATCTTGACGGAAGAAGAACAAGAACAAGTGTTGATGATGGCGGGTGGCAATGGCCGACGACAGAATTTCCGTAACAATCGACGTGGGGATGATGATCCAAGTCAGAATTATTATGGTGATTTGAATAGTTATGATTTCAAGGTACGGGAAGGAGGGTATATCCATTTGAAGCGTAACCCACCACAGCAACAGCAGTCGTATCAACAACAGCCATATCAGCAAGGCGGATATGGTGGCTACGGCGGTGGCGGTGGATATCGTGGAGGGTATCAAGGCGGCGGTGGTGGTTATCGAGGTGGATATCAAGGCGGGTATCAAGGTCGTGGCGGGTATGGCGGTGGTGGTGGTGGTTACTATCAAGGAGGATACAATAACAATGCTCCAGTGAATATTCCACCGCCTTCGAGATCTGGGTACCAGCCGAATGCTGGAGGAGGGTATCAGGGTGGTGGATACCGTGGCCAGCAGCAGCCGTATAATGAATTTCACCAACAGTATAATCAGTATGGTGGGGGTAATCGGTATGGCGGTGGTGGTGGTGGTGGACGAGGCGGGTATCAAGGTCAGGGACAAGGCTATGGCCGATATAATAACTATAATAACGGAGGATCGTATCGATGATCTTGGTTATATTAGAAAAGAGATGTGTGTTATAATTTATATATATAAATACCGCTATTTAATGATTTTGTTTGTTTGTTTTCGTTTCTATTATGTCGCATCATATCATGCGGCTCTATTATGGCTAATCATTCTAGTTGGCGCTTAATAAATAAATAAATTATTTCATTTGTTGTAACTTAGAAAGCTACGAGATTAATGCTACAAAAAGGCTATATAATCTCAAGATCATCAGAATCGCTATCCTCCACAGCAAGAGGTTTACGCTTGGTACCCCGCGACAAGTCCACTTTACTCGCATCCCCACGCAACTCCTGTAACCTAGCCTGCTTCTTCTCCTCTACCGCCGCACTATTCTCTCTCTGCCGTTCCATGCGTTCCACTGCTTTCTTTGTCGGATCAAATCCAAGTTTCCTTACTTGTCCAGGTGAAAACAGTCGTGGCGCCTCAGACAACTCTCGCTGACGTTGCAAGTCCTGCTCACTGACCATCAGGTTCCCCTTGGCATCGTATTGTCGCATCAGGTACGCTTCAGGTCGCTTGGATAGTTTATCACGAATATCCTTCTCGCGTTGTAGCGTTTTGGCACGTTTAGCCTGTCGTCGTTTCAGTTCCATCTCGGATGGTTTATCGGCGTCGTCTAGACCTAGAGACTTGCTGGTAGCGTATACTCGGCCATAGTTACCTTCCATCCAGTCAATTTTGGGCTGGCCGTTACTAGCTTGGTTTTGCTTATTGTTGTTGTTGTTATTGGAGGTACTTCCAGACGGGCGAGTGTAACTTTGGGCGGTTAGTGATGGATTGTATGTTTTGGTAGTTGCAGAATTGAGTTCTTGTCGTTTATTACGAGCTCGGTTTAGCCCTAGGTTAACGTGATACTCACAGTAATCCGATCGATGGCTGTTGACCCAGCTTGTACATTGCTTGCCTTTGGCAGTGGTAGCTTTGCAGTATCCAAAATCATTGGCACAGCCAATGGTTACAAATGAATCATGATAATCCGACTCGATGACAAGTCCAAACGCCTTTCCACCAGCTTCATTCCCCTTGACGTAGATACGTGGGTTAAGTAGCGCTACTAATGTTCCTTCTTTAACGGGGAAGAATTTTTTCATGGCGTTACCTCGCATTATAACTGTGATATCTGTGCTGAGGTCGGTGAAAGTTAGTGCAATATACTTTGATCCGGTGGAGCTGTGTTTGACTTCTGATCTGGAACATAGTACGCCAATTACGACGTAGTTTGGGCATTGCGGTTCTTCAAACATTGGTGGTCTTACGACACTTAGTAGTTGTGGGATCAGAAACACCGTCTTGTCTTGTAATTCCTTTTCTAATTCTTGTTTATCGATGAGCCATTTGTTGATTCGAAGTTTGGAGTATTTTTCATACTCAATACCGTTCTGCAGGTCGATTTCTACTTTGCTTAGAGTCTTGAACGATTTGACACGCTGTTGTTTAATTTCCTGAGCTGTTTTGTGTCGTTGTTCTACCTGTTGTCGATGTGTTTTGATCTTATCTGCGAATACACTGACGCCTGTTGGTGACGATGATGTAGATGTCTGAGGAAGTGGCTGCTGCTGCTGCGACGTTGTTCCAGTGGAAGGATGCCTGCTTGCTTTCAGATTGACATCTTTTGCTTTTATACGTTTTTCGAGTCCTAATAGAACACGCTGGGGAGATTTGGGGCTTTCTTTCTGGCTGCTGGCTTGTACCAACTGTTCTTTACGATCTGGGGATGCTTGAACTTCTACTCGACTCTTTTTGGGTGTTGTTGGTGGATCATCCTGCTGGCGGCGTTTTTCTTTTTGCTTAAGTTTTTCTTCAAGAGCTTTTAATTGTTGTTTGATAGTTTCTTCATCGTCACTATCATTATGATTCATAGTGTTAGAGTGGATAGTATTATTATAATTACAAGAGAGATCTTTAAAAAAAAATTACGAAAAAAGATTAAATTTTGGTGGTGTTTTTTTGGGCCGTGTTTCCCGCGACGCGTTTTAAGCCAAGTCGTCCTTGGACCCTGTTTCAACGCTGGTGGGTTTATTTTAATTGTCCGGTTTTTGTTCCTTTACTTCAGGTTCTTGTTCCTTTACTTAGGTTCTTGTTCCTTTAGAGGGGTTTCTGGTTCAGCATTTTCAACTGGTTTTGGTTCTTCTTCAGCTTCTTCTTGTTTCTGTGCTTCAGGCTGTGGTTCCTCTGCTTCAGGCTGAGCAGAAGCAGAAGCCGAAGATTCCGGTTCCGGTTGTGGAGTTGGTGTTGTTGGTACGCCAGCCTTGATAGCAACTTGCTCTTCAACAAGCTCATCATGCGGCGGCTTGATATCCACAATATGCTGCTCCTTCAAAGGTTCACCCTTACCACCATACTGAGTTTCTGGAACCCAATCACCTAGTTTTGAATCCAATTTTGCTCCGTCACTCAACACCACAAACTTGTCAGCCGTTTCCTTGGATACAAATTGCCGCACCACAGCAAACATCCAAGTGACTAACGGCGAAATGTTGATAAAGAACTTGGTATCCAACAATTCTGGATAATAACTCTGGAAAATATGAATGGTCTTCTTGGTAGCTTCCTTGGTTTCCTTGTCAATTCTAAAGAAACTGACATTCTTGTAATCATGAATCTGAGTCATGTAAGATTCTTCCGGCTTGGTGAAATCCAATAGAGCAATACCTCGTTCCATCAACCCAATCCGCCATCTCAAAAAGCTATCCAAATCACCAAACAATTCATGACGATCCGATACGGCTCCGTACAAATTCCACGTGGTGACTCGAACTCTATCTGGTTCCTCAGACTTTGTAATATACGCAGTGTCATTAAGCAATGGTTTATGCTCTTCTTTGAACGCGGCACTCAACGGCAAAAACTCTCGGCGCCATTTTAAAGTATTAAGAAGCTGTGTTTTGGCTTCTTCAACCTTGTAATGGTTTGCCACCAAGAATTTTGTCAAAAAGCGTTCTCGAATTGTCTTGCCTGGTCTGTCGGCGTCTTCAGAGCCTAGTTCGAGAAGGTCATAACCCCACAGTTCATTGTGGTTTGCTTTTTTGCAGATTTCTGGGACCAGTTCTTCTAGCTTTTCATAAGCTAGTTGTTTTTCAACTTCATTCAATCCCATGATGGATGATATAGAAAAAAAAAGAGAGTGTGTGGAAGTAGAGGGTTTTGTTTGTTTGTGGAAGGAGGAGTGGGTGGTGGTAAAAAAATGCACTGCCAAAAATAACAAAAACCGATGCAGTGTGCTTACAACTACTCACACTTTTGAAACAAGACAAAGATCGTCATTCATTTTCAATCATCAAAAACAACCTTCTCTTTAAGAACCTACGGTCAATCTATATGGAAATTTAAAAAGATGAAGGAGAATGGGGAATAAAAAAAAAAAGAATCAAATTATATTACAATAAATAGCTCCCATCCATTGTACTTAAACGTTGGTTGGTGAATGGTTACTGTAGATTCATGCTCAGTCTTAACCTGGACAATTTGACCGTCAACGCACCATCGTTTCAAATTGTCATCATCTGCTTCTTGGATTGCAACCTTTGCAACCACCTTATCACTATTCACAGGTTCCAGCTTTTTATAAAACACCCTATTATCTTTAACATGACTGCCGTTATCATATGCTGCTTGCATTAATTGCATAACATCCTGAGCCGGTAAATGGTCAAATTGTACCAAATATAAATCATCACTAGGAGCTTTCGACTCGGGTGAAATGACAAATGTTGATTCTAATGAGCTCACCAATGTGAACAAAACATATGAATGTGGTCCTTGTAATGGCGACTGCGTTACGGCCAGTTCGATAGATCCATGGTATTTTTCGTTCTTTTCTAAATTTATCATTGCTGCTTTTTTAAACCGTTCTAACCCTAGTTTGCGCAATTCTGGAGAATCAGAATCTGCAACAATTGAAGCATGGAACCCCCATGAAGAAACCACCAACGATCGTAACGATTCTACCGGTTCCTTGGTGGAGGTTAGATATGATCCCTTGGGAAACGTAATTTCAAAGTTGGACAATGGCTTGACTTCACCAATAAAGATCCTGGAAATAGCATCAGCTATTGATTTGTGACCAATACTTGTTGACAATGCATTGCCCGTTCCGGTAGGCACTGCGGCGACGGTTAGTTTGACGCCTTCGTTATTTGGCGTAAGATTGTTGATAAATTCATGAATTGACGTGTCACCAGCCAAGAAAATGACGGTAGATGAAGACGAAAATGATCGTGAATGGTCGGGAATGGTATGTTGAGATGCAGTCGACACATAGACATGAGCCAGCCCAAATGCTTTCATTAATGGCAGTAAAATCGAAAAGTAAATACCCGAAGATCGATGACTACCAGAGAATTTCGAATCTATAACCGCCAAATTGCGCAAATATTTTGGTAGATCTGAATTAGAATACGGGTTTCGTCTGGTATTTGGTGGCGATGCTGGAGCATTACTTCCACTGCCGCTGCTGCTTATTAGTCCATACGACACAAGATATTGACTGAGTTCGTTTGGTACCGATTCGAGTTTATGCTGCTTTAACTGTGGCGTTGGTTCTTGTTCCTTGTAGCAGAATAGTGTGAAACCATCTTTTGATTTGCCAATGACTAGGGGGATTTCATCATCCGGATAGACGCCCATTTTTTTGTTTGTTTGTTTGTTTGTTGCCCCAGTCGTGTTGTCTAAAAAATGCGTGAGTTGTACTTTACTGATCCTGATTTCGTTATTACTTGATTTATGTATCCTCGTTTGCCCTTGTGGTTGAAATATATATTATAATAAAGGATGATCAAAAAGGACAAATGGGGTGGATGGTGGTGATGGCGGTTATGGTGACGGTGATGATGATTGATTGATGGTGTGAAGTGGAAAAAAACAACAAAAACTTGTTCAAAGACAAACTCAACTCAACTCAAAAACACCAACAGGATTCTATTTAATCCACCAGACACAAGAATAAAAACAAAAAACAAAAATCCAAGAGATGGAATTAGGCAATTAGATAGAAATCGTAAAGAAGAATAAAAAGAAAAAGAGAAAGAGAGAGAGAAAGAGAAACAGAGGAGGAAGAAGAAGGAGGAGAAGAAGGAGAGAAATTAGATTTTTGTCCTTTTTTTTCTCGCCCACAAAACATATAAATAATACTGCTGCCACCTACCACACCACTCCATCCAATACCATATCATATCCCTTTACTTTACTTTACTTTACTTTACTTTAACTACTCATGGCCCCATTATTATAACAATCCATCTTTTTCTCTAAACTAGTCAAAAAGCTAAATAAACTTTAATTAATCATTTACAAGAGTCAAAGCAGCAATAAAAAGTTTTCTCCTCTCTGTTCCTCGCCATCTCCATTTGCTGTCTTCCTTGGAAATCTACTAGTAGTTGATTTACAAGTTTTGGTGACTATCCGACATCCAAAACCATTTCCATCCCACAAATCTGGAAGGATTCGTAAAAAAACGTCGAAAATTGTAATTATATGCAGCGATAATGCCCTTATCCATTGGTAAACGGGGATTTCACTCAACAAGGTGCTCACCAAACGTGGCCATCCGAATCAAGGCGGTTGTACTGCTGCTCCTGATCCTCATGCTGCTGCTGCTGCTGCCACTCTGTAAAAAGTAACTTTACTACTACTGCAGCATTGCTTATTCTTTTTTTTCTGCCCTTTTGCCACTTTTTTTTTCATCATCCAAGTGTGTAAAACAAGGTATTTCGATAGCTGAGATATGCATCGAGCCGAACTTTGTTTAAAAGATTGAAATAGAACCATGATGATTATAGGGACCTCTTCAGAGTGGAGTTTGGAACACATTCCCCCCGCCACGCCTCTTCTCCCTTTCGACAGATAAGCTTTAGCTTTCCACAGCATGAATGTCTCATTGTAGGCTATTTCGGAAACGGGGGTCCCCCTTGGTGGTAGTGGTGCACCCTGGGGGGAACAAGCGAGTCTTTTTTAAAAAAAGAACATGATGGATCTAGGAGACTCTAGAGTTGAGTGAGTGAATTACTGGAACACATGTTGATAATTTCAGACGTGAGCCAGAGTAGTACGATAGAAAAGGCGGGACCTTATTGGAATTTGAACCAGACCCCGCCTTTCTTTTTAGCTGCTGAGCTATGCTTCATGCAACCTATATCAGTCGCCGGGATTGGCTGATTAATTAAAAAAAAAAAAAATAAACATATATAAATACATGCTAGTTTAATAGAAGCAAATTACTAGATATGACCGTGTTTAGATGTGACCGAAAATCAAGCACAAAAGAAATCATCCTTCGTTCAAAAATCTGCGAGATGATGCATGTTGAAAAGAACTAAGGATGATTTCTTTTGTGCTTGATTTTCGGTCACATCTAAACACGGTCATATCTAGTAATTTGCTTCTAGGTTTTCAGACTCGACAGACTGGATGGAGGTAGGGGGGTGATCCACGCGCAGCATCAGAATAGGTTAGAAGCTAACGTATTTACATAGGGGTTACGGTATGGCTGTGACTCAATCAACAACTGATGAGTTTAAAGGAAAAGAAAAAGCGACGGCTGGTTTCTTTTTCTGGCAAAATCCAACAAACGTACTGTACCAAAACCTGAAATAAGTTGCCCTAGCTTCTAAGTTAGTTTTATAATAATAAAAGTTGCAGAATAGAGGTACAGTGAATATAATCAGCGTACATGGGGCTTAGACAGGCATACAATCTACCAACTCCTCCTCCAAGCTACAGCTTTGGAAAATTATTTGGATCTACACATGCAATGCATGCGTGCAAAATTTTATTAAATTTGATTCACAAAGCAAGAAGCGAATCCTTTATAAAGCATAAGCATAAGCAGCGTGTCTGTGCATATTCAGCCGGTTGTTAACACTGCAAGTTTTCACACACACCTACCCCCTAGAGATCTTCTCTTTTTTTTTTTAAAAAATTACACGTCACACTGCCTCACGAATAGATAGGGGGGTCGGTAAATAGGTCTGCCATGATTTGCGGGTCTTGGCTTTGAGTGGAGAGTCAAACGGAGGATTACTTGCGCATTATCGACATCAGCAAGGAGGTTGGCATTAGAGAGAGAGGGGGAAGGGGCAGAGAGAATCCCTTTTTTTGTGATACTATGGAAACAAGAACTTTTGGTCTTGTTTAGCAATATGTCAGTTGGTAGCGGATCAGTCGTATGCATGTACAGTACAATAAACCAGCCAACACCATTCTATCCCCCCGAACATTGTCCGATTTCTTTTCTAGTTGGTTTTTTTACCGTTTATTTCTTTTCAAGGGGTCGAATGTTTGGATCTTCGTTGCGTCTTGCTTTATACCAAGCCGGATCTATGCCTCATATATGTTTACTCCACAAGTTGCCAAAATTACATCATCTCATCTATATCATTGACTCCTTACCTTCTTGTTTTGACAAATGGTTTGAAATCCAAAAATAGGATAAATAATCACGAAAAAGAGAAGAGTAATTTGTCAACCTGCATGATCAGGTAAAAAAGCCGTTACCCGTTATTCAGATTTGGATCATGATCCGCTGAAGACTACAATAGTACGGCAGATATACAAGCCGAGACTTTACCTGATCTCATGAAATGCTCTTCTGATGGCAAGACATTTTGTAAAACCTTCCTCAGCCTGCCAGTCTCCTTATTGCTGTCTGGGGGAGACGACACAGGTTTGTGGCCACAAGGTCTCGCTTATGGAGAGTCTCTCAATTTTATTGTCTCACATTTCTTTTGTCGCGTAACTCTTGGTCGGATCGATCCATGGATACAAAGTCAAAGCACAGGCCAGTCAACCATCACCAGCAGTTCTTCTTTAAGATGATGCTTTGAGCAATGTAATGGAATTAACCCGATAGTAGGAAAAAAAGAGTCCAAGCTAGCTTTCATCTCGCATAAACACTTTTAAAAAGAAAGACCTTTTTTCTTTTGAACCGAGGGACGTGCTGACCATTTTCTTGTCTCAAAATTAAATGACCCCGCCGTCGTCCGGAGAGTCCTTGATGCTTCAGATTTGATGTGCGGGCTGAAGC
>JAKTQM010001200.1:3567-14958 GCA_030558825.1 Blastobotrys niveus
AAAGGATAAAAACAAACACAATAATATAACGAATAAAAAAAGCACTAGTTTAAACAATTTGGATCAGTACCTATGACAAGTTAAAACACAAAAATATTTAAAAAGAAATCCAAGGAACAACAACAAAAAGATCAATCAAAAGAGGCATCGCTATAGAGGAGACAAGACCGGTGTTATATTAGCAAAATTGCATAAAAACACTTTTTTCATACACACTTATAACGAATTTTACTTTGATTCTTCTTCTGGCTTGGATTCCGATTCTTCCTTGGTAGCAGATTCAGTAGATTCAGCGGCAGCAGCGGCTTCACCAGAAGCAGCAGCAGCAGAAGCTTCACCGCTAGCACCTTCTTCTTGTTCACCTTGTTGCAAGTTTTCCAAATCGTTCTGCCAGAAGGTCAAGTTATCTCGCAACAATTGCATGATCAAAGTAGAGTCTCGGTAAGATTCTTCAGACAAGGAATCCAATTCAGCAATAGCGTCATCAAATGCTTGCTTGGCCAAATGGCATGCACGAGCTGGGGAGTTCAAGATTTCATAGTAGAACACAGAGAAGTTCAAGGCCAAACCCAATCGAATTGGATGAGTTGGAGACAATTCAGTTTGAGCAACATCAGTAGCCTTTCGGTAAGAATCGTGAGCAGCAGAGGCAGCTTCCTTTTTACTATCACCGCTGGCGATTTCGGCCAAGTATCGGTGGTAATCACCCTTCATCTTGTAGTAAAACACCTTGGATTCGCCAGATTCAGCCTTTGGCAACAAATGGTCAGTCAATACACTCAAAACGTCATTGCAAACATCTTCCAATTCTTTTTCAATCTTTTGCTTGTATTGCTTGACTTGTTCGACGTGATGAGTAGCGTTCTTGGCGTCTTCCTTTTGTTCTATCGAAAGCATGTGTCTCCAGCTGGCTCGACGTGTACCAATAACGTTCTTGTAAGCAACCGAGAGAAGATTTCGTTCGTCGGTGGTCAATTCTTCGTCTGACTGGGCAACCTTCTTGATGTAGGAGACCATTTCATCGTATCGTTCAGCTTGCTCGCAGAGACGAGCCAAAAAAGTATTTGTTTCTCTCTGTTGTTTAAAAGTTTTGTGTGTTAGTATTTATTATTGTAACGTTTGTTTGTGCTGTCTGGTGTCCTTCCTTGAATCGTATTTTTTCATTTTCATCCACGTTTGCTTCTGAATCTTTCAAAATGATCGAACGCGCTATCAAGGTCTTGAGTGTTTTTATACGTGTATCCTTTATCTAATGGACTTGTTCAGTGTCCTTGAGAACCGAATCTGCAAAGACGCTAAAGACAAGGTTTGCCACAAAAATAAAAACAACAACAGACAAGCGCGATCAAAACAACCGATTCACACAAGAAGGAAAACAAAAACAGATCAGAAAGTCGAAACAAATTGTTGCTCGAAATTACAGCAATTGATAGAGTGAAATAATACTTACTTCAGTTGCCATTATTCTTGTTTGTTATGTGGAGGTGATAATAAAAAAAAAAGGGGCGTGTGTGTTGAACCGTTTCGTCTAAATGGAAGCGGGATACAAGGTGGTTTGTTCGCGAAAAAAAGATGTTTTTGATGTGGATGTTAAGGAGAAGAAGTAAGAGGGCAAGCTTGGGAAGAAAGAAAAAAAAACTCCTTTTTTTGCGCTTTTCTACTGCCTTCTTCAAGCCTATTTTGGGGGGGCAAGTGTCCAAGCGGGATTTGGAATTGGGACTTTGTTTGTTTATTTTCAGAAGATCGCGAACGTAAGGGATGCGCCGTGGAAACGTCATTTTTTTGGGGGCGAAAGAAAAAAAGAAGCGCCCAGTTGCCATGGAAACGGGTGGTAGGATATAGCCACGTATCATGATTTTACTAATAGACACTATTGCAGTTTCAACTGGTTCTCGAGCTAGTAACCGTCTGCAGGTACTAATATCTCGAATAAGTTAGTTAATTTTTTTGTTATTTGAGCTGGTGTTTTTCTGGGATTATTTATCGTTTTCTTTGTTGTTGTAAACCAAATAACAAGACTTTGGTATATTTCCCTTTGGACGTCCGTTTTCTTATCTATCCTAGTCTTCCTAATATTCCCGTGTCAACAGAAAAACCCACAGTCAATTCACATCCTCATCGCGCCCATTCTGTTACAAGCCGCATTATCTCCTGTCGGCAACTGAGCTGGGGGTTGCTTCCCCGAATTGGGAGATAAATGTCGATGCGTTTGAATTTTGCGTAAAACCACAGCACTCTCAATACCACCCACACACACATAAATGGCCGTGTTATCGGTGTATATATTAAACAAGGCTGGCGGGCTGATCTATCAAGTAAGTATCTCGTCCCATTGCTGAACGTACACAAGCATAGCTAACAATATTAGAGAGACTTTCGGCATGGATTGACCAAGCTCTCCGCCAATGACTATTTGGTTCTCGCCGGTACATTCCATTCGGTACACGCCTTAACATCTAAAATCTCTCCTCGAGGCACATCATCTGGACTTCAAACCATGGAAACGTCAAAGTTCACATTGCATTGTTTTCAAACCATCACTGGTATTAAGTTCCTAGTCATCACTGACATTGGCCAATACAACCCTCCACATATTATCAACCAGATATACCAAATCTTCAGCGACTTTGTAATGAAGAATCCATTCTATCAGCTGGACATGCCTATACGCTGCGACCAATTCGACCGTCGATTGAACACTTATCTTGCATCTGTAGCCTAACCATTTCTTCATGCCTTTATTTATTTAGAATAATATCAACAATTACAAAAAAGCCGGCTACTATCCCTTCCTCTTATTATTCCCTTTATCATCTTCATCGTCTTCGTCACCATCTTCACCTCCATCTCCACCTCCACCATCTTTCTCATGTTCATCCATTTCTTTCAAAACCCGTTCCTGCTCTTTATTCAGCCACCTCTCACGCATGCCAAGATCAAACAAAGTCATGGAGCTACCAAGCGCCGCTTCCGCCGCGCGTCGCAATTCTCTTGTCCATATATCCGATTTGGTCTGCATATTCATTCTACTCCATTGATCAAAAGCCACATCCATCCGTGTTTTATAAGATTGAAACTCTTCATCAGTCAGATCCAATTGCCCTAGCTTCCCTTCAAGAGAATCCAACGTCGACTTTGTAGGCGGGTCGTGAGGCCAAAGAGACGGTGGAAGGAAATAGAGTACCACATTAGCAAAGGATGGATGTGGAGGTAACGATGGCAATCCTATTCTAGCAATGAAATTGCTTTTAGCGTACCCTCTTGCCTTTTCGTTGCGTTCCCGCTCTTTACGACGCGCTTTGGCACGTTCTTTGACATCTTCTCTTGAATTGTACAGTTTGGCGCGTTTAGCACGCCGTGCCTTGACCTCAGTAGGATCACCTCGTCGCTTCACATCGCCTCGGATCTTATCGACTTCTGCTGCTGGATGTTGCCGAGACCCTCGTTTCAGGTCCAAGTGTCGACCGAGTGATCCAGGATGAGAAAAAAGTTTATTGCAAAACGTACAAAACCGTTTCGGATGTGCATCGTCTTCTGCATGTTCGTTGTCTTTATCCCTTGCTTCATCATTAGCTGCTGTATCGTTTTGAACCGAACCATCTATATTTTGTTTGCTTGAAATATTTTCGACAGACTCGCGTCTGGTTTCGTCGTTGCTGCTTCCATGTTGCGGCGGCGGTAGCGGCGACTGGTTAGTTCCTCCAATTGCCGGATCAATACTATCCAAATGACTTGAAGAAGCGGCTGCTGCGGCAGCAGCAATTGATACCAAATCGCTTACTTCGTTGTTTAAATCTGTATCGTCGTCGTCTTCATGGTGGTGGAGTGCTGTATCTAACTCTGGGTCATGGTCATCTGGGTGGTGTGATGAGGATAAAGCCGCATGTTTATCTTTCACATTTGACTCGTATATCATTATTCTTTGTGTGGGGTGTATGTGTACGTTGTTGTATTTTTGGTTCTAAACAACTCAACGTTGAGAGCATCGTCAAAAAATATTTTTGATTTTCGGGATATTTACCCGGTTGTAAGAGAATGGAATTCTTTGAGCCGCGTAAACTGAGGCTACTACAATCAAAAATGCGAATCGCATTCATTATCTATCTCTCATCTTACATACAATAAATAAAAACCATTCTCACTTATCATTTACATCTAGCACGGTCCGGCTATTTTGGACCCGCGTCCGCAAAAGTGCAGTGGACAAATTAACCATATCCCGGCCCAGAACCACCAATAACGCACCAGCAATATTACGGTTGAATCGATCCGGAATCATCTTTCGTACCGCAGGGAATGCAGTCAGAATCTCACCTACCATCCCGCCAAGCATTGGCCATAATAATGCATGTCCGATCCTCAATGTCAACGATCGAGCACTAATCACCCAATCGCCCGTATGCGCTTGTCGCCGCTGTCGGTCTTGATTAGCATTGATCAATTCCTCCGGCGGTTGTAGTTGTGCAGGTGGATCCATCCAGTTGATAATCCAATCTAATCCAAACAGCATGACCCGGTTCACTACACCAGCGTTTTCCAAGTCGTCTTCATCTGCTTCGTCTGCTTCTTCTTCTTCTGCAGCCGCTGCAGCAGCCAACCGCCGAACCAGGTTCAATTCATTGTCATTCACATTTTCAAATTCACCTCCACCATTTTGAGGGGCATTGTTGTTGTTATTGTGATTTTCCTGATCCTGATTATCGTTATCAGCTGCCCCAGCACCATCATCGGCAGCATCGCCATTCAAGTTATTGTTGGCAACATTATCCCCATCAGCAGCGGCATGATCACCTCCTCCTTGTTGAATCCGGAAATCCAATTGTACATTTAACGCAGGACCCAATGTCGGTTCAAAGCTGGGTCGTACCTTGGACGCGCATTTCAAAATCAACGGATCAATAAATGCATCATATGCTCGTTGATAAGCAATCCGGATCCATGGTAGAACAGCCATGGTAAGCCGCGCCCCTTTATATTGCCAGGGGAAACGTTGGTCATGGGTTGACAATGTTAGAGGTAATAAAGTCATCAAAAAGTCAATGTACTTGGACCGATCACCTGAATAGATGAGAACAAATGGGATGGTAGGGATAAGCAACCCTTTGCGCCAGGTCGGTGGCGACATTTTGATCTTGTTGGCGGTCACCACAATGTTGAGTAAATCTAGTGCCATACCTGTAGGACAGATAAAGCGAATAGTAGTTGCGCCAATGCCGTATAATACAGAGTATACTGTGCCAATAACTGACCCACCTGTTGTCACAAAGAATAGCAGTTGAAATGCAGAATGATTTAGTTGCTCGATATTGTCGCGTAACGATAGAAACAGGCTATTCTTTTTCGTCACGATACGAAATGGTGTTTTACAATAAGGACATCCAGCCAGTTTACCATCTCCATTACCGTTTCCTCCACTTGCACGCTTCTCATCTGCCCATTCCAAAAGACAGGCTTCATGTGCTCGGATGTTGCAACCACATACTTTTCTCCAGTTGTGATGTTCTTCACCAGGTGGTGGACTTTCACTGGCGGTTCCTAAACAGATCCAGCATCTTTCTTCGTTCGGTGTAGCTGTGCTCATGGATGTATTTAATAAAGAATGTTATCAACCAGTGTCTAAAACCTCGCTTGCTAACTTAGCATGCCTACTGGCGCTCCCCAAAAAAGTGTTGTTTTTTGTTTTGTTATCCCAAAGTCGGAACGACTCGGGACGGAGGGAGGATGCCTAGCCGCACATGCCGCACTTGAACACATGACCCTAAGCAAAGTATCCATATACCCCCTGGCTTTAGATGAGATGGATGGGTTTCTTATTAATAATAGAAAAAAAGGGGGGGGGGGGGGAAGTTTTAAATGGAGAATAATGTTTTATTTATTTTCTGATGAAATCTGTGAATAAAACGAAACCAACTAAAAATTCTCTAGAGACAAGTTTGTTTACAAGTTAAGGTACTTGTCGAGGTACTCGATGCGTGACGTTTTTGAAGCCGCAGCCTCTTGGAAATGTTTTCTTTATTTACTTTGACCGTTGGCAAAGTTAGAAGATACATAGCAAGAAAGAATGTAGGTACCAGTTAAAAAACATAAACAGACGAGATGAGAATGACGACAGGTCTGTTAAGATAAAGCAATCTAGAGGGTTTTACTGTTCTGGTAATTAATGAATGAAATTAATTTAATACTTTTGGATACAGTACAGTGGTACCCTTTTGCTTCGCAGATACTTCCATACTACCTTTGTATGCCCCTTCGACGGTATACTGACGGTATATATGAAACCGTTAAGTTATATTAAATCAAATATAAACAGATCATTTAACATGTTATAGATAGAAGATGGGTTTGTATTCCAGTAGTTGGTAACATTACGAGTACTTCTCTACCACCGTTCAGGATTCGGATCCTATTCCTCTTGTTTGCTTTTGCGATTCGACGGCTGAGAAGAGAAGCTGTTTTGGTGGGATTTAGCTACTGTTTTTAATTGTCTATCCCCCGTAGTAGGTCTATCTAATCTAATCTATTATGTGGAAAAGTAAATAGTGTGAGTGTATATACTGTCATAACAATATCACTTCAAAGTAGCTTTTTGTTTCGGGGAGGAAAGTTGTTAGTGCCTTTTACCACTGTAGTAAGTATTCTTTGATACTAAATCTGATTAACATGATTACCTGTACCCTTAGAAACCAATTGCTGATAGTTGAACTAAATACAAACATCAACAACAAGCGTTGGGTTTCAAAAGTTACCATGCGAAGTAAACATCAGGCTAGTAGCAACCAATTACCAAGAAATGCAGTTTCGTATGAGATGTCTGAGGAAAAAAAAACTTGTTTATATCTATTTTTCTTAGCTTCACTTTTGGGCTGGCTAGGCTTGGCCGTATGAAACAATTAAGATTTCGATCTTACGGACCAACGCGATCGAGGACTAACGCGTTCTGTTACTTAAAACAACTTTGGCGGTAGAGCAACAGCAGCAAAAGTAGGTAGTATGTATTATATTGTTTTCTTTACAAAAATATTGTTCCAGAAATAATGATGGGTTTGACAATATTTACACACATACACATAACCACCTTGTTGTTTTTTTTCTTTTCTCCGACCTAACTATTTCATCATTCGTTTGCCTTTATGCACAAGCAATCAAGATCCTGATCATATTTTTGTGATTTTTTTGTGTCTCGTATACTGTATATGATCAAACCGTTAGTTGATTTAATATGACCCAGCTGATCGTGGTGATACTCACTTGTGACGCAAAGCAAATAAAAAGATTCTGTGTGTGTGTACCGTATATCCGACCCGAACGCATACGATGAGATGGATTAGATTCTAAACATAGTACTGGTTTTACAAGAGTATGACAAATAATAATAATGAGGGAGCAGTGGCATCATTTAAGCTACCCCAGCCCAGCCTTTCGAGATCCAAAATGATGGGACTGTGGATGGTCACGTTTAAAGGTGTCTAGCTAAAGTAGTGGTGTAGGTCATATAGACATCACATCAACAAGCTACAGAACGCTAACAAAATCTAGGTTGGTTGGTATTATTTTACGACTTATAGCTCTTTGGTTTGTTTCCATCTAAAAGCCTATTTTAGTCTCGGTACGGTTATACCGTACTCCCCCGTACCGTACTTTATTAATGCTGGTCGGAAAAAAATAAAAAAGAAATCGAAAACAAAGCCACAGTTGACTACCAAAACTAACTTGTTTTGTTTCCTGATTTCATGTTTATTTCGGGAAAAGTGATAGAAAAAAGTGTGGCAAAACAACTAGATTAAAGGCTAAGACTTCGTTTACTTCCTTGCACCTAGTTTCCATGCAATGGCAACCCGTCTCACTTTAGACAAGATAAGTTCAGATGCATTTATGGTATATAATTTTTGGTATTAGAGTTTTACATAACATTGCCAAAAGAAAGTATAGATGCTTGAGGCACTCCACCTTTCTGTCAAAGTGGATGTGAGAGCAAAAACAGAAACAGAGAGGGGGAGGATATGATGATGATGATGATGATGATACTGTTGTTGCTGCTGGTGCTACTCTTGGAACGACAGAGAAGATAATAAAAGCTCTGTTCTTTTGCTTCAGAAGCACAGGATTAACACCTCCTTGATAAGCCTGCTGAGCGTATTATCGTGACTGGCCATGTATAAAGTCACACTAGGAGTTTTAATACGGTCAATAATTATGCAAGCTGATGTTATTTCAAATGGGGAGAACGTGGTAGAGTGAATAGAACGATCTTTTGCCTCACTTTTTTTTTTGTATTCTGTTAGATGTTGATTTATAAATCTTGTAATAGTTTACATGTCATTACCATGGGTCACCTTTTTTTACTTATCATTCATTGCCATTTGTCTAAAAAGCTACAATCAATCTCCTGCTTCATCAAAGCAAAGGGGTCGGTGTGTGTGGCAGGTCGGCCCGAGAAAGTGAGGTACAGCCAAAGTACGTACAAAAAAAAGTAACTACTGCTCAGGGTGTAAAAAAAGTAATGAACTCTGGTGTGTTTTCTTTTTCCTTTAACGGTATCTGATCAACAAGTAATTAAGATGGATAGCTCACCATTTTGTTTTTATGCTAGCTAGGCCTAGTCAAAGTGACAGGAAAGAGGGTCAATCTAATTAATTTATGTTTATTTTCTTCTTCTTTTTTGACTGTATTTATTTTATTTTATTTTTTCTTCTTCTTCAACTCACCTCTCTCTTTCACGTTAGCTCCAATGTTATTAAGTTAGGGATAACAAGTATTTATATTAAGCTTTGTCCTTCTCTTTCTTATTCTCAACATTTTTTGTTTTCTTCTTCTTCTCCTCCTCTCTTTTTGCTTTTAACAACCTATTCAGCTTTCACTTTTCATTCTATAGACATTTCATCCTTCAATGATGACCAATAACATGGTGCAGCAGTTGGGCTCGGTCACCTTGATGGGATTCATCGGTTCAGGAGCTTACGGAACTGTATACCATGCATACGACTCGAAATTGAACCGACAAGTAGCAGTCAAGAGGCTACCAAAGACTTATAAATCAGATATCGAAGGAGTTACAACAATACCTCTAGAAGGTGTAGGTTTACGATACTATACGACTGGCGAACGAGTGTTTCGAGAAGTGGCATTACATTTACTTGTGCACAAGCATCCTAATATCGTTACTATTCATCATGTTTATGACAGTAAAGATTGCATTTATGTGGTTATGGACTATTTCCCTCAGGGTGATTTGTTCCATGCTATAACAGAGTTGAAGCTTTATTCGGGTAAGAATGAGCCATTGGTAAAGAGCATTTTTGGTCAATTGACAGACGCGGTCGGCTATTGCCATTCACGAGGTGTATACCATTGTGATTTGAAACCAGAAAATATTTTGGTTAGCAATGATGGGTTGAGGGTTTTTATTGCAGACTTTGGGCTGGCAACGAGGCGAATGTATTCTGGTGAGTTTGGATGTGGCAGTTCATACTATATGAGCCCTGAACGGTTCAAGAACAAGCACGTTGCAGCAAAATTTTCATCTGCATTATCCGATGTATGGGCGTTGGGTATCATATTGTTGAATCTCACATGCGGAAGAAACCCTTGGTTGAAGGCATCACCAGTAGAAGATCGATCTTACCAGGCATTTTGCCGCGACGGGCAATTTTTGCATCGAATCATGCCAAGGATATCAATGCAATTGAATAACATTATGACTGGAGTGTTTGATGCCAACCCATTGCGACGGTTTGGATTGGCCCAGTTTTCGCATTTGATTATGGCATGTCCATTGACTGCTGATGAAGAAAAGCGAATCGTTCTTGAACAACAACACCAACAACAACAATTGCAGCAGTTGCAGCAGCCATTGACACCACCATCACCAAACGTTACTACATTGTTACCAGCATTCGACTATGTTTCGCCTAAGCCTCCAGCCGCCGCAGTTAAGGCTATTACGCCTGCAACGACAACTATTATTACTGACAAGCCTAAACGATCTTTCGATGAAGCATTCTACGACTCTCCAGAAACGGCCACCACTAACAAGGATGAGGACGCTGCTACTACAAACGAATTTGGACTTCTATCACCAAGATTTACGCCTGCTCTTCAACAACCGGCAGTGTTCAAGCGTCCAAGAACTGTTTTTACACCATCGACATGACGCCTCCTTCCTGTCAAAAGCATCAACACACATTTGCATTTGTAAAATATACAGACCTCCTATTTATTATTTATTTTTTTTTCTTATATATATCCTTCTATACTTAGATCTCAATGAGAGAAAATAGATTTGCATCTCGATTCTTTTTGAACCCTTTTCTCTAATCTATCTGGTACCGTTTTACTGGTATCCGCTGTATCAGAAGGGTTAAACTAAATTAAACTAGCTCCTTTTTATGATTTTCCGATCTGTGTATCACAACAAATCGGTTTTGTTACATTTTGAACTATCTATAGTGTGTGTGGTAGACCGGTCTCTAAACAGTTTATGCATGGACCCACGTTCAGCACGTTGCAGTTGAAGGAGAGGGAGGGGGGTTTTGTTGGTGGCGGCATAGCACATGGTGGTGACAATGAATAGAAAAATACGCAAGGAGGGTGCAGATCATATCAACGTTTAGTCCGATCCCCCATCTGAACAATGACAGTTTAAAAGTAAGATGTTATTGAAAGTAGTCATAGGGGAGATTTTTTTCCTGCCTAGCTTCATCCACATCTATGGGGCTGCGAAACTAGACTAGAAGGCATCTGGCTAACTTTGGATCCTTCGGATATCCACATCCTAGCCACATCAGTTTGTTTCAAAAAGTCTTCTTCTTCTCTCCCCAGAAAAAGCGGTAGTGAGACAGGTAAGACGCAATAACTGCGCTTTGGTTTACTTTTGTGCAGCTCTGACAATAGAGTTATGACAACAAGATGGCGGGAAATACTGTATCATTATTATGCGTCAAAGGAGGTCCGTGGGCATTTGATGGAAAATAAAATTCTTTCTGTCTTGTTCTGTCTGTATATCATGGTATATGGTTATAATGTTATTTTTGCAGTGTCTCTGAAATTATCACCTCCTTTCTTGACGTATGCACCTTTTATCAAGTTCCAAGTCCATACATAAAGTGCATGTTCTGCAATAGTGAGAGAGGCTAGGAGGAGCAAAATAAAAAAGAAACAGCAGATTTATTATTTATTTATTTTTTTTAGCGGTGGTTGTACTGGTAGTGTATAGGTTTAATTAATTCGCATTTGCAGATATGTATGCGATCGGATGTTGGCTGCCAACTGCTAAATCTCACTAGTCGCTGCGATCTAGTGCATTGCATGAGAAACTGGCCAGCCCATCCAAGATTAGCTTAGCACCTTCAATGTTGATCGTAGCAAATACCCACAGGTTTTCTAACCCCCTTT